>VCCN01002358.1:235246-250426 GCA_006491835.1 Architeuthis dux
GAAATAGTAGTTAATTCGAAATGTAACAAAACAAAAATCATAAATTTTTTTCCCCCTACGTACATACATATATGGACAGTGAATTGGTGAGGGGGAACGGGGCAGGTATATTACAAGCGGGATGGCGGTGGGTTTTTTCGGAATGGAGAAGGCAGAGCGGGAGATTTGTCATACACTATGGGGTGTTTTTAGAAATGTGTAAACAGTTACGAGAAATAAACAGTTACGAGAAAACCAAAGGTTTCCACAGACTATATATATCGGGGCAGGTCTCTTTTCGCAAGGGATTAATTTCGTGTATGTCCGGTCTCGAAAAAAAAAAAGATTTCAAGAGAAATAATCAGTATTGTATCAGTACCAATTCTGTTGAAGGATGGGAGAACATAATTTGATGTTCCAGCCTGATGACGGCTCAAACATGACGCTCATCAAAGAGGAAGTGTAATTCTTGTAGATTCGTTATATCAACTTACAGATAAAGTTTAAAAGTGTAACATGACTCAAAACATTTGCAGTTGGCATACGACCCTGCGCCCCGCACGTTGGAAACTTCTGGTCGGACCATCGTCACTCCTCACGTTTCCTATTGATTACTGCAGATAGCCGGTCGGTGTTAGTCAATACCACAATGCAGGGCGCGTAGTTCACATTGGGTTGGTAACTCAAAAGATGGCAGACTGTAGCAATATGAGCCCGATAGGTATATAAAATGCAAGACGACGCAAGGGAGTTAAATACCTCGAGTTACCTCCCTTGTCGCAACCCATAGTGACGGAAGTGAGTTTCCGGTCATGCGCCGGGCTAACGGCGAAAATAAAGATGAACACGCGGAGTGAAGATGCTACCAATTCTTCTCCGAGCGTGATCAGTTAAACATCACATTTGTCTTCGTCCTTGTTCCTTTGTTTAATCTTCCTTTTCGGTGAGATTCCCACGAGCTGGGAGACACTACAGTTAGGTCAGGAATTAGGATATGGGCTATATTGACAAATGGTAAACAAAATGAATTTGTTTTATTTGGCTGAAATTGAAAAGTAAGGAATGTTATTAAAATGGTGTGGTAATAAAGTAATAAAAAACGTCTCCTCTTTGGTACCAAAGGAAACGGTGGTGATTACTTCCCCTTAGTAGAACTCTCCTACTACTATATAAAGAAAGGTACTCTAGACTCCATGTATTAGTAGCACATGTAAAGTTGAATAAAGCTTTTCACAAGCAAATCTCTCGTTTCGTATTCATTACAAATGGGGTTTTTGTTTTGTTAAAATAACAAACAAAAGAATTCGAGATTGAATCACAATTGTGTACAAGAATTTACAATAGCAAACAAATGTCGGCCTATCCGGCTAAAGCATTTTCTGACGCAAACAAAAATGATGTAATGTTTTAACGTCAAAGAAAAGATCACATGTTAAAAATGGGCATACCTATAAATAGAGGAGAACACCCAGAGAGAGAGAGTAGAAAAGGAAGGGAGAGACCAGGACTAGCTTCCCGAGGTTAGGACTTATGTCCGCGGCCCCGCCGCCCTCTCCACCGGGTGCACAACCTGATTGATCCAATGGATTTTCTATCGTTACATATGATCAGTCTATCCAAAATAGAAACCGTTAAAAATGTGTCAACATAACCCGCAGACGACAAAACCATAAAACATGGACCGAAGATTTAAAAACGTATGCAATGATTATACAATACATGAATAGTTATTTAAGTTGAATAATGATTGTCAAAGAATAACACTAACAGAGGCGAAATAACAATGCATTTAAAATGCCTGGTGTATGGGAGATAACACTTCATGGCTTGCTGTTTCTTGTCGCATTTGCAAATGACCCCCCCACCTGTTCTTTGGCTTAAAACTCAGTAAGAGTCTGAGTGACATCAAAATGCGCAAAAAGGTAGCTCTAGGTTCAATCTTGAGATTGGTTAAGGTCCCATTGACGGTCCCATAAAACTTCCAAATTGTATCAAAAAGGGCCATTGTCCCAGAAGTCAAGGAAAATCCATTTTTTCCCCAACCACAAAAAAGCTTTGCTCTTTTTCGATTATGTGATCATTAGCTACAATAGGAGGTGTAGGGTGGCTGAGTGTCTAACGACACGGAGAATGGACTCAGCTAATTGGACATTAATTATAAATGTATTGTATACATTATATGAGAGAATGTTTTGGTACAAATTCTATTTCCATACAAATGTAACGGTCACAGACCAATAAAATAAAACTAGCACTGAAGGAGTAAATACAAATTAGCTGCCCTTGATATTTGCTATGTTGACAGTTTTGGTTGACGGTTCATATTTCTCAATGCATAGTGGTGGTACCTTGAGTGTTGAGGGCCGTCTATAGAGGACGGTGTATGTAACAGTTGTTTGCGAAAAATATTCCCTCTTTTTGCGACTTAAGAGGCCTTTTGGTCTTTCGTCAGTTAACTTGGTGACAGGGGTATAGTAATGCTAACTCCTGTCTCCGCGGGGGGGGGGGTAATGAACGTGTAACGGTCACAGACCAATAAAATAAAACTAGCACTGAAGGAGTAAATACAAATTATCTGCTCTTGATATTTACTACCGCCTCTTTTCACCCTCGTAGATTTAAAATTACCGTTATCTTGTCCCTGAAGTCGCATTCAATTCCACCAATAGGGAAGCAGTTAACAGCTCGTCCAGGAATTGATGACGTCAGGCTCTCTGAGGTATTTAAAGAGTTTTGACGAGCGAATTCTTCCTCTCTGACCATTTTCGTTACTGCAAGCAGCGACTCGAGGTATGGTGAAGTTTCATCCTTCCAAGGCTGATTCTTTTCTTTAATCTCTACAGTTATAGATATTTCTCCTCATTTTAAGGACTTTCTAAAAACACCTTTTCCTAGATACTTTTCTCTTTCGGAGAAGTCGCAGTTTCTGGCATTTTTTATCGATCTATCTTACCGTAAAAGAGCTGCCTTATCTTAGCCGTATTATCTTCAGTGTTAGTGTTTGTTACCCTTCACGACTAACATTGTTCTTCCTTGCGAGGAACGGTAACGAATTTACCCTTACAAATATATTCATTTTTGGGGGAACCCTTGTTTCGTACTTATTGATTAATAAATACTTACCTTGTCAGTTAGAAAAGTGACCTGGTTATTTCACACTTTACCCCTGTTTCTTTTTCTTGTTTTTACTTATTGTAAAATCCGTCTAAGGGACATAACTCGTGTCCTTACTAATCTTTACACTAAAAAAAGGATTTGCGGAAATTCTGATTTTTTAAAAGAACACAGGCATTATTCCCGGCACATATCTTACAAAGTATATGTTCCGGGAGTCTTTTGTTGGAAGGTAATCCACATAAATAAAACAATTTAAAAATTAAATTTATTCAGATCCATTAGAACTTGCCGTTTATATAGACAACTCACACAACTTCACTGCGCATATACAAAACAAAGTGAATACAGCAAATAAAACACTCGGCTACAGAAGATGCTCATTTCAATTCATCAATGAGGAGAGCTTCCTACTACTGTACAAGTCTCTGGTACGTCCCCATCGGGAGTTTGCTTCCTGCATATGGTCTCCTTACCTGAAGTACAACTCAGATGTCATAGAAAGAGTTCAGAGGAGAGCCACTAACACCATTCGAGATCGGGAAATATATCCTACACTGAAAGATTAAAACAACTTAATCTAGAGACCATTGAATACAGAAGAAAATGTGCTGACCTACTAGAGGTCTATAGAATCCGGATGATTACATAGAGTGGATACTGACGTTCATTGCTCAAAATGCCCTGATAAGAAAATGCTGACTTCATCTATCTGCAGTAAAACCAGAGGACACAGCTATAAACTACAAATTCAGACCTCCAAGAATATCAATATTTTTTTAAATAATCATTATTCTGATATCGGACATACCAAAATTAACTACTCTTATTAGTTTAATTCCAGCCAAACTAAACTGAAGCTGGCTTAATGACGCAATTAACTGCTGTCAAAAAAAGCCTTATTCAAGTATATAGTATATATAAAAGAAAGTTACATTTATTTCATAGTAATAAAATAAATTTTAAACAGAAACTACAAATAAGACTCCCATCTCGGCAAATCGAAACTATGTCGATAAAACTCACGAAAGCCAATTAAAGTTACTAAAATTAAAATAGAAGAATATATCTTTAAAAAGGTGTGATTTTAATCAGAAACCCTACAAAAGACTCCCATCAATATATTATTATTTATCTTTAAAATCCGGCAAATCCCCTAGATTCGGCAAATCACAGTATAAGGCCGATAAAACTCACTAAAAGGGTTACTAATGTAATAATATCACCAAAATCCTATGTAATCTTTATTCTTATATCGGCCATGGGTCATACCAAATTTAACTACTATTTAACTAGGTATTTCTGCGCACTTTGGACACCCCATTTTAAAACGTAAATTAAAATTTAAAAACTGTTGTTTGTAAGTTTTTTTCTTGTTTTTGTTAGAAAGAATAAATGTATGTCCGGAAAAAAGAAAAAAAAACTTCAACGTAGAATTGTGCTCTTAAAAGTCAATTCAAAGTTTTAAACTATAATTTCCGCCATTTTGATGACCTTTTTGGAAATTAAAAAAAATTCGAAGTCTGTAATTTAAAAATTTTAAAAATCAAGAATTCTTCCGATGTATTTAAAAAAATTAGATATACTTAGTTTCATCATTACTGAACAATCCTTAACCGAATAATTACCATTTTCCATTCAAAAAATACATTAAAACCTCTTTTTTCCCGTTGGGGGATGGGGTGGGGGCGTCAAATATCTGTCAACACCTTCTGTTTGCCGCCAGAGATAAGAAATCTTAACACGCGCACATGCGGTAATTACATATTACGGAAGTCGCTATTTGTCAATAAACAGGGGGCTGACTGAGATTATGACAGCAGTTGTGTCCTCTTTTGTTGACATGAAAATTTACGTTTATGTCCATCCATAGAAAAATTTCGGCCAATTAAATCACAACAAAAATAATAATTTAAAAATCTCCCATCTCTTTACTTACCCTTTCACAGTACATCACGTGAACATAGATTTTAAATAATCATAACAGAAACAGAGTAAAAAATTAAGTATTTTAAAATCTTAAAAATTCTCTATAAAAAAGATTTTAATGCTAAGATTATTTCTCTTTTCATGGACAAATAGCGATAAATCATATTTTACCAAATGAATGAAAATTATTGGCAATTAGAGCAGAATTTTTTTTTCTCGTATTTTTAAATAATTTAAATAAAATCTTTTTACGGAAACTCATATATAGCTTTTTCAAAAAGAGAAGCAGAATTTATATGTTCATGGGCTTGACTTAATAATGTAAAAAGATCGGACAGATCTATTGAAAATAAAACAAATTTTTAAGATGAGTGTTTTTTAATCACAATGAAAAAAATATTTGTTTCCCGAAATTTGGAATACAAACTGATTTTTAAAAATATTCATCCTTTATTCGATAAGTATTGAAAATCTTTATTAAAATCGAATCAGTAGTTGCTGTGTAATAAATTTTTCAAATCTAGGTGTTTTTTTATCGTTGAAATTAGTACGGAAAATCTTTTGTTTACTTTTGGGCGCAGATTTACACTATTTTGATTCAATAATATCTCCCGTTTTATAAGGTGCACACAAATAATTTTTATCTCATATATTTCGCCAATCTTTCAACTTGCTAATGACACTAACATTTTTCAACGAAAAAATTAAGTTTTATATGATTTTGACGTTTATTTATATCAAGGTGTCAATTTTCCGTAATCTGCGCAGAAATACCTAGTTTAAACCCAGCCAAAATACACTGAAGCTGGCTTAATGACGCAATTAACTGCTGTCAAAAAAGCCTATTTCAAGCATATTACGGTACGTTTTCTTTTAAGGGGAGATAATCGTTCATTTTAAAAACAGCAGTTAACTCCCTTGTAGACGGGTATCCTGGGACATTACCAAAGGTATAAAATTCATTTTTAATAGAATCTAAAGTCCCACATGAGACAAACTGGTTTATGGAGTTTAGTTGAAGATTTCAATTTGTGACGTTCAATGAAAATTCATTGACTTTCCAATGTTAACGCTGTCACATCCAGTATCTTCTTTGCTTATTCACAGAATTGCTAGAAGAAACAGGTCTGGTTAGTCACTCAATAGAAACCGTCACGCGACCAACGTCTTTTGGCAGCATGGTGCGGCCTGCACGCGTGATGCATACAGTGTTGCCAATTTTGCGCTAGATTCAGCGTGTTTCTTGTTTTAGCAGTGCAAAAGGCGCTAAATTAGCGCGTATGCGCCTAAAACATTTTGGCCATTTTCCGGCTATTTTTGACCATATTTAGCGTCTTTTTAGTGGTTTTAAGCCATTTTTGGCTATTTAAAATAATTTAGCGCGACAATATTTTTTGAGTTGGCAACACTGGATACATACATAACTTGAAAACTGAAAAAAAAACCTTTGACAGTTTTGGTTGAAAAAAGTCTGAATTTAAATTAAAAAACAAGTGGGCACACACTAAGGGATCGATTTAGCATGAACTTACATTGCAAACTGAACCCCCATCTAAAAACCTTTTTAGGAAGGGAATTTTGAAAAAAACAAAAAACGTTTTATCTAGACATAAACTGAAAGAAACCTATTTTGACAGTTTTGTTGACAGAGTGTGTGTGGGGGGGGGGGGCTGTACACGCATACACATACAAGAAATCTGTTAATAGGGAATAACCTTGTATGGAAAACGTTGATGCAAAAGTTCCCAGCACCCTGCTTTATTGTCAGTCTTGAAATTGGTCAAGGTCCCATACAATTTCCAAATTGTATTTTAAAAAAAGGGCCATTTCCCCCAAAGGTCAGCCGAAAATCAAGGGAAAACCAAATTTCTCCTAAACACAAAAAAAGCTCAAAAAGGTTTTCGCTTATTGACTCGACTATTTCAACAATCGTAATTGAAATAAAAAGTCAAATTACATTTTTTGCAGTCATTGAGAACCATTTCCCAGTTTTATTCTGAAGATGATTTCAAATTCGAATAAAGTTAGATTTCGTTACAGGTCTTATCCGAAAGTTCGAAAACCAAAATGGTCCAAAAGCCAACATGACGTCACAAGTGGAAAATTACACACCTGAACTCACTATAGTATTATTAAAAGAGAAGAGACTAGGCCGATTTTCAAGGCATTTAACTCATTCTGACTAAAAGCTTGGTTATTTTTGTTCAACTCTTTAGAATGTTATCATAAAGAATAGGACCGACTGAAGATCCATCTAACAGATGTAATAGGGGTTGGCATTTAAGGTGTGAGTATTTTTAGACATGTTTGTATTTGTGTGGTAAGCTAGTTTCTTTTGTTAGGTTGTTTTGAACATGTTAACAGAAATAGTGTTTACTGTTTTGTCTGAAAGGGAGTTCCAGTATGAAAGGGATCTTGATGTCAATAATCTGTCTCTAATACCAGGGTGACGGTGTAGCTGGTATTTGTGGCAGAAATGTAAAACTAATTACATCACAAATGAGAGACGAGGCCGATTTTTAAGGCATTTAACTCATTCTGACTACAGTAAAAACTTGGTTATCTTTGTTTAACTCTTTAGAAACGTAAAACTATTTACATCACAAACGGTGAAAGACAAAACAAGTCCCAATCTAAACAAATTATTGTCACCGCTAAATCTACGTAAATGAATCACTATATTTTTGCTTATTCTCTCATCTGTACAAAGATATTGTTGAAAATGTTAAAAAAATAAAGGGGCTGCAGATCCGCCTATGAGTAACAGTGATAAGAAAAAGAGAAAGCCTTTGTGTTTATCTATAGGAGAAACTGGACAGAGTTGTAAGTGTATTTCAAAATCCGAAACACTTCTGGTCTCAGGAATTTTGTATAAGGGATACTCAACCTATATAACAAACCTTGCTAATTGTTTGGAATAGGTTCACAGAAAACATCGATATTTTGCAAGGGAGATAACCAGAATAAACGCTGTAGATGATAAAAGGAAGATAAACGTTATTATTTAATGATTTTATTTTAATTGGAAGAAATTGTCGTCTGTTTTAATCAATTTTATTGTAGCTGGATCTTTCTATTTATCACATAAAACAATTTTTCTCTGGAATATTGTTCGAAATGCCTAAATTAGAGTTACAAATATGCAAAAAATATTTAATTTTTTTTATGTTGGTAATTGCAACGCAGCGGCGTGGCGAGAGGGGGCAGTCGGCCCAGGGCGCAGGTATGAAGAGGCGCAACATTTCCTCTGGCCTATAATGCCTGTTAATTAATAATTATGCCCTCCCCGGGGATATAGCGCAACTGCACCCCACCCGGTGCTGTCTTTGCCCCCTGGCGCCGAGAACCCTTGCTACACCACTGCTGCAACACCAACACTAAATAATATTTTGTGTAGTAAGATTTAATAAAATAATACAGTTACAAATGTTCAGTGTTTTCTGCTTTCAGGTGATCCATAATAATTTAACAGCAGCTAATCAACATGGCTCAGAGAAAGGACTAGAGTGAAGGATATACAACTAATTAAGCAGCAAAAGTGGAGATGGGCCGGCCCCCTAGCAAGAAGAGATAACAATAGATGGGGGAAAGGACTAACAGATTGGTGTCCATGGGACAGTAAAAGACGTAGGAAAGGCCAGACACAAGATGGAGATTCGAGATAGAAAAGTTCGCCGGTAAGACTTGGCAGAGGTTAGCACAAGAGAGGTTGTCATGGAAGGAGGACTTATAACGGCTGCTGCTGATGATGATGAATCATGTCCGTTGAGAATTTATCTCCCTTGCAAAATATCGACTATGTTTATCGTGAACTTATTTCAAACGGATCGAGGAATATTTACCGACAAGTTACCGACATTTATCGGGGTTGTAGCGGTCAATTTGTGTAACGATACCTTCCGAATGGCGTATTAAAAGTTAACAGACGAGAGCTTATGGAGGGTCCTTTGTTCGAACCTATTTGTTTTGCGTATGAAATAGTTCACACTAGGTAGTCCAAACAGTCAGTTTTGGGGGTGAAAATGTAACGCTAATTTTTCCCTGTTTCTCAAATGTTCATTCTCCATAATGTTGACTAATACAAAACTGTTATGCATGCCATAATAAAGAATGTCCAATTATGAATCTGTTGGTGTCTTATTTGTCACCGTTTGACTTAAAAGGAATTTTACAGCGAATTTTCAATTTAATGTGTTTACAGTGCCCAAACTACGCTGTGACAGTTTTTATTTACTGAGGTCGAAAAAAAAAAAGGTGTCTATAAATAAATGATTGCTGACACCTTTTCTTTCGGTGTATGTCTTTGGAACCAATATCACCTAGTAGAAAAATAGACGTTCTTCAGTTTCGTATAAAATTTAAGCAAGTACACAATATCTACATATTAAAAAATTATGGCTTTTCAGTTTTATAGGGTGTTGAAAAGGACATTTCTTTGTAAGTGTTCAATTTGCTGCGAATCATAATTAGTGAACTAATAGAGACAAATGTGGTATCAAAATGTTCAGAATAACAAGATATATAAGGGGAACAGGTGTAGCGGTCAATTTCCCAAAGTACTCAAATAGGGTTAAAAATAGCAAGCTGGCTTTCGTCACCGACAGGACCAGCTCTGACCCCTATGAAGTACGCAACTAAATATTAGCTTCCTTTTTGCGTGACGTCAGCACGCTTATAAAAACCCTTATTTTACGATTCTCTGGGTCTTCGTAGCCTGTACCCCTACAGTGCCTCTTTCGCCCGTGTCTATTTCTCTGGCACGTAAAAACATCTCTTTCCACGAACATTACTTCAACTTCTTACTTCAAATCGTTGGTCATTCTTTCGCCACGATTAGGAATAAATACCTCATTCATAGGCTCTTTCGAGAATTTACATGACCAATGATGACTAGTTTCTGTTAAAATCAGGTTTAGCGGAGCAATTCCTTAAAAGCCTTCCTGACCAGAGCTATCTTACATGCCTGGCATTTTCTCTACTTTCTGTCAAAAGCCCTCTTTTTCGCTTAACATCCGATTTCTTTTGCTGAGGGCAGACATCATTAGGCGCAAGTATCACCTAAAGATTTAGTTCGCATAACTACGCTGTATCCGCACAAAATCCATTTCGGAACACGAAAAATGGCTAAAGGCAAAATCCTTTTTCTTTTCACCAAAAACCTTTCACTCTCTTTTATATATGCGTATATTTTTTTTATTGTACCCCCTATTCCGTACATGTTTTTATTAAACATAACCTTTTTGCATTTTTAAATCTAACGCCTTTGTGTTTTCATTCTTTTCCTTTGTTTGAATTGACCGCCAAAAACCATATGGCCGATTTACCGTCCTTCCTCTTTTGACCCCCGTGACCTTTTCTTCTTCCTTCATCGTCAGGACGCCAACTGCTATTCCGGCGGCCATGACTGTAGAAACGAGCCACATTCTACAACAACTCACATAATTTCTCTCTTCTTTAATATTATTACGTTTCCTTCCAAATCACAACCTTGTAGAAACACTTTAACTCTATAGGGTGTACAATTCATCAAGATACAATTTACCGAGATCTTTAAAATTACAAAAAAGGTTAAGAATTAAAAAGAATTTACTGGAAAAAAGGTTAAGAATTAAAAAGAATCTACTGGAACGAAACGTTCCAGTAAATTCTTTTTAATTCTTAACCTTTTTGTAATTTAGGTTCCAGGTGTAAGTTCCAGTATATTAAAAGATTTAGCAGTCGTTCGGCGGAGGGCCCATGACCTTTTCAGCTATTTCGGTACTTCCCAAACTTTTAACGAAAAAGCGATACGTGACGAAAAAAAAATAATTAAAAACTTGTATAAGAATTAGTTTTATTATAAGAAATATTTATCCCATTCGTAAAAAAAAATTTAAAAAAAAAAAAGAAAAATTTTTCAATCTAAAAATTCAGTTTTTATGTTGAAAACCGGAGATATTTGTTTTTGAAAAACTTGTTTCCAGTCTAAACAATGGGACGTAATAATTAGCATATAGAAAACAAAATAAAATTCAATAAAACTACAGATTTCTTTTTGTTTGGGAACTTTGTCGTTGCTTTTTAAATAGATTATATTTAAAAAGCTTATTTTATTGATAAATGTTTTTAAACTTTTAAAAAGAACAAATATCTCATCACTTTTTGTGTAATGTAAATAAAATTGATTGTGAAATAACATTTTAGTTACAGATAATAAAGGTTTAAGTTTGAACTTTTCCAATTTAAATAAAATTGTGAATTTAAAAAAAAACAAAAAAACTATAACTTACACCTCAAACTTAAATTTCATGTATCCTAACTTTTTTTAGCGTAAATAAAAATGTTTATTTGTGAAATTTATTTTTAAAACCTTTATTATAATCTATATAACTTACACCTGAAACTTTTTATTGGGTATCTTGCAGTTTTTCATTTCATAGATTTGTATACTTTTTTTATTTTGGATTCTAGACAAGTTATATATATATATAAAAGCACACATAACAAAAAATAAATAATTTACCTTTATCTTAATTCCTGATTTAAAAAAAAAAGCAACTCAAAAATGAAGATGAGGGTAAATAATAGAAGTCAAAAATTAAGTAATGATTTACAATATTTCATCATCAAAAAAGTATCTAAAATTAAATTAAAAACATTTAAATATAGAAATGAAGCTGAAATACAACGCGAAAAACCAACTGAAGAAAACCTGTTTAAACTGCAAATATACCCCTTAAAATGTATCTATCTTAACGGTTTTTAGTGTAATAATAAAAAGGAAAGCACATAACACTAAATAAATAATTTACCTTCATCTTAATTCCTGATTTTTTAAAAAAAAAGCAACTAAAAAATTAAGATGAAGGTAAATAGAAGTCAAAAATTAAATGATTTACAATACTTCACCATCAAAGAAGTATCTAAAATTAAATTAAAACATTTAAATATAGAAATGACACTGAACTATGACGCGAAAAACCAACCGGTGAAAACCTGTTTAAACTGCAAAGATACCATTTAGTTTTTTAGTGTAATAATAAAAAGGAAAGCACACATAACACTAAATAAATAATTTACCTTCATCTTAATTCCCGATTTAAAAAAAAAGAAACTAAATAGAAGTCAAAAATTAAATAATGATTTACAATACATCATCAAATAAATAAGTATCTAAAATTAAATTAAAAACATTTAAATATAGAAATGACGCTGAAATACGACGCGAAAAATCAACTGACAAAAACCCGTTTAAACTGCAAAGATACCCCTTAAATTTTATGTATCTTAACCTTTTTTTAGCGTAAATAAAAACAAAAGTGTTTGTGAAATTTATTTTTGTTTTATTTTATAATTTTTATTTCATTTTGACCTTTTCGGTAATTTGTATATCTCGATAAATTGTACATCTCGGGTAATTGTTGTCGTTGAATTGTTATCGTTGAATCTGCCGGCTCTCGTTCCAAACCATTACCCAAACCTTATGTGAAAGAACTAAAATTATACTGGGAAATTGAATTTGTGTTTTAATAACGCTTTTTCTCAAAGAACTTATGTACAGTAGGCACTTTAGGCTGAAAAGAAAGTCAGTGAAATAAATATTATTTTTTTTTTTGTTTTTACCCAATTTTATAAAATAATGAAATGCACAAAGGCATCTTAATTGCAAAAGTTTGATGAAATAAATTTTTGTAAATTTTCCCCCTCAATTGTTTTGGTAACAATATGGTGTGAAGTTGGATTCGTTTTCAGGGTTTACTATAGTGCAAAAAAAAAAAAAATGTGTCTGTGTCTTGTCGGGTTTAGATTTGTTGAAAAGTGATCTAAACCCGACAAGACAAAGACACAGAAACACCCGGGCTACCCCGCTCTAAACATAACTTCTGTCTAACCCATCACACCCGGATTTTACACCTGAAGAAAGCCGAAACGTCGTGTTTACAACACAAATAACAAGGAGTTCAATCGTCCGAAGAACCATTTGAATTCCATATAAGTTTTTAGTAGACAGATCATCTTAAAAACAAATGAAATAAATGCACAAACCAGAATGGCGTTAAATGAAGTTATAAATTTGAAATAAGAAAGTAATGACGCAATTTGCTCACAACTCTTCGGAAAACTGTTAGTATAAAAAAGGGGCTGTAGTTTTTATTCCTATCAGGTCCAAGGGAAATAACTCTGTAATTTCACTCGCTCCCTGTTCCATGGGAAATAACTTATTAATTTAAGGTAATGTTTTTATATGGGTTAACTCCCTTCTGTATTATGAGGCAAATTTTAATTTAAAAAAATAAAAATATGAAAACGAAGTAACCAACCCTTTCGTCTTTATAATAATATAGGCCGGGGCCAGATGGGCCTACCGTGCACCCCCCTTGATCCTACATTTAGGTTACCAAAATGTTCCTTAGGATGTCCCAAGGTTCCCAAGAAAATGTTGGGAAGAACTACCTTATTTGCAAAATTTACAAAATGACCACCAACACACACCAAAAAAAAAACAAAGCAACAGAATTTCATATCTCGTCTCACAGTTGACATAACTGAGTATTGTAAAAGGCTAAATCATGGTTTTGAGACATGAGGAATTAAGAAATATGGTAAAATAAAGTGTTTTTTTGAATTCCTCATGTCTGAAAACCATTATTTATCCTTTTAAAGTACTCAGATATCTCAACTGGGAGATGAGATATAGAATTGTTTTTTTTTGTGTGTGCTGGCAGCTATTTTGTTTCATGCAAATGAGGTAGTTCTTCCCAACTTTTATCTTGGGAATATCTTTTTTTCTGTAAAAGGACATCCAAAGGAACATCTTGGTACCCTAAAATGTAGGGCGGGTGCACGGTAGGCCCTGCTGGCCCCGGACTAATAATAATAATAAAACTTCTGAATCTTTACCAAAGGAAGATAACACATAAATACATCACCTTAAATTAATGAGTTATTTCCTTGGACCTGACATGGATAATTTACTGCCGGTATAAAAAAAAGAAATGAACCCTGAGATGTTCATGGGGTCTCATCAATTTGGTAAATGACGTGCCAAACCAATAGTTCTTTATTAAAACGAACTGCATCTTTGCCTATCACAGGGAATGTCTTTTAGCGTGATTTGCAATATTAACCTTTAAATTCATATTAAAGAAAAGGAAAAAGAAAAAAATCAATATCAAGGGAAATAACTTCTGATTAAAGTTACTTCCTTCGAATTTTAGGTAATTTTTAAAGAATTCTTTTCTATTCAGTTTACAAAAGAGTTCTATAATTTTTATGTTATTCACGGTAGAGTTCCTCAGTCAATTAAGAGTGGCTACCAGGGGTCCATGCATTTAAGAGTTACTGTATATTTCAGCAGATAAAGCGATCTTCAGATAAGACGAGACCCTAATTTCAGTCTGGATTTCATGGTTTTGGCTCACCGTTTAGTCACTGTTTTTGTATTTGGCTGATAGGAAGACCCAACTTTTGTGGATGTTTTTTGGCTGCTTCAAGTGTTGTCTTATCTGCCATAATATACAGTAATTTCAATTTTAGTACGTTTTCTCTTACAGATGAATGTTATTAAGTTGAGTTATTGCCCTCTAAAGCTTGAGTGTCTTAAGACACACAAGATGCCATTACTGGAAGTGGAGCACTGGATATATTGGTTTGAAAAGTACGAGACAGAGAAATGAATAGATACGTGCAGCAGTTAGGTTGAGTAAATACTCTGGAGATTCACAATGATAAACTACTTTTGCAATATAGTAAACCTAGAAAATATCAAGGGAAATAACTTCGGATTAAAGTTACTTCGCTTTGAACAATTTAAAAAAAATGTTTCTATTCAATTCACAAAAGAGTTCTATAATTTGTACGCTATTCACGGAAGAGTTTCTCTGTCAATTATGAGCGGTTGGCAGCTGTCTATGAATTTAAGAGTACATTTCAATTTTAGTTTGTTTTCCCTTAGAGAGGACATTTAAGTAGAGCAGTGAACATATTGGTTTGAGAAGTATAAGAGAGACAGAGAGATGAATAGACACGTGTAGCAATTATGTTGAGTACATACTCTGGAACTTAATGATAAAAACTACTTTTGCAATATAGTAAACCCAGAAAAACAAACTGGATGCACATACAACAGTGGCGTCAAAAGATTTAAGACAAAACAGTTATTTCCCTTGAATACATGGA
>VCCN01002358.1:259035-270258 GCA_006491835.1 Architeuthis dux
ATGTTTAAATTCTCTAGCTCCATTGGTGTGGCCTGTACATCTGATAGATAGATAGCCAGCATCACTTAAAAACTGAAGAAACCTACATTGACAGTTTTGGTTGACGGTTCCTAATAGAAGAGAAAAGGTACCTACTTGGAAAGCCATAAGGATGTGATGATCTGAATATATGTCCAACTCTAGAACAAGGAACAAACTCGAGAGATCCACCACACATCCATATCTAAAAGAAATGAAGAAAAACTTCTGATTTCGACAACAAACTAAAATTCTCTCAGCATACACAATCGATAGTGAACAAGGGGTTCTGGGGTTCTTACGGCAAACATTCAAGTTCATGAGCAAGGAAATATTCACAATGTTGTACAAATCTCTCGTCCGCCCACACCTGGAATACACATCCTGTGCATGGTCTCCTAAGTTGAAGCGTGACCAGGACGCAATCGAAAAAGTGCAGAGGAGAACCACTAAACTAGTGACTGAACTGAAGGACCTCTCCTACACTAACAGACTGAAACAGCTTGATATACCAACTCTCGCATACAGACGCAGAAGAGCTGATATGATAGAAACCTACCGCATCCTGACCAACCAACACTCACTGCCCTATCTGCCCAAACAAGCAGATTCTGAACCCTTTACCAACCAATACACACACTAGAGGCAACAGATACAAACTTCAAATGCAACTTGAAACTGGCGCAAGAAAACAGTTTTTTCACTGCAAGAGTGACAGTGGACTGGAACTGTCTGAGTGAAGCCACGGTCACTGCAGAGAATGTGAACACTTTCAAGTCTAGCCTAGAGAGGGAATGGTCAAGCAGAGACAAGTATTGCTACACGTTCTACTAGTGAGTGAGTGACAGTGGACTGGAACTGTCTGAGTGAAGCCACGGTCACTGCAGAGAATGTGAACTAGCTCTACTAGATCTAGCTCTAAAATAACTATTCAGCATCAAAACAGCTAGATCTAGCTGCAAAATAGCTATTCAGCATCAAAACAGCTAGATCTAGCTGCACAATAGCTAAATTGATCTCAGCTCGGTTATAACGCGGTTGGCTTTCTTGGATTGCAACACATGCATTATTTATAATGATATATACTTTCTTATATAATGATATATACTTTCTTACCCTGAATGAGATTTCCAAATTTTCTCCTCCCCAGATCTCCATTCCAGGGTCGTATGCACCGATTTCAAAGAAGAAATTGCGATCTATAGCAAAGAGGCCCCCAGCCATGGTGGGAGATCTAGAAAATAAACAAAACGTTAATTGACCAATCAAAACAGAATAATTATTCAACCAATCAAAATAGAATAATTAATTGACCAATCAAAATAGAATCATTATTCGACCAATCAAAATAGAATAATACTTGGATTTTAGACAGCAAGAATTCAAACCAGAAAATTTGCTATGCATTTTAATGATATGTAAACTTAAATGGATAGTTCTTGTCTGATTTAATCATTGTGTATGATGGGGTCAGACTATTTTCCTCGCCTATATGTTCAGGAAAATGTTCTGACCCCATCATACAATGATTAAATGGATAGGTTTTTCCTTTTTTACCATTGTCAATCCTGTATTATTTAATTTTAATTAAGGGATCATATTCCCATCAAGCACCCCAAATTTTTGCAAATTGAAAAGGATGGATTTTTCCTTGACACAGGTGACGTCACTGAAACGTCAGCAGTGTTACCAAGATAAACAAAGTCCGCGTGTTGATATCGAAGAAAATACTAGCCTGAACTGGTTCTCGCTAGTCTGTCTCTGAAAATTCAGTGACGTCACTGGTGTCAAGGAAAAATCCATCCTTTTTGATTTGCAAAAATTTGGGGTGCTTGATAGGAATATCATCCTAATTAAGTTTAATTAACTACTATACTGCATGTAGCTCAGGTAAAACTAAACAAGCCTTTTTAAGTAATAATAATAATCTTCAACTTGATACTTTTGATCATATAGATGCATCGGTAAGAATTATTAGAAACAATTAACCAAAACTGTCAACATAGGTTTTTCAGTGATTCTGGCTGGCATGTATATATAGTGTGTACAGGCCGCAATGGAGCTAGAGAGCTGTAAATTTAAACATTTACTCCTTATTATGACTAGAAAAAATATTTTTGTTTTTGAAAATTCACCCCTAAAATGGGCTTTTAGTGGGGGTTCAATTTGTAATTAAAGTTTATGCTAAATTGGTCCCTTTGTTTGTGCCCGACAGTGTTCACACAATATCTAAGACTTGTCAATTTAGCTCAGTCAGTAAGACAGCCTCCAGTTAGTTGGGAAGTTCAAATCACGGTAGAGGAATATGAATTTTACATATCTGTTTAGGTATGAGGAAAAGTGCCCATCACGAATTTATCAAGGGAGGAAAAGTGCTCATCAAAACATAATTTAATTAATGTATATTTGTGTTTTTTTACACAGTGGGGTATAGATACATTATAATATTGTTTGTTAAATTGTTTATTTTTTATTTCACACTCAGAAATCCAATCAGGATCACCTTGGCTAAGTTGTGCCAAGAATAAAAGATGATAAAAGTTGTGCCAAAACCTTATAAAATGTTCATTTTAAAAACACAAATATACATTAATTAAATTATGTTTTGATGGGCACTTTTCCTCCCTGTGTGGGGCACTTTTCCGATATCCATCAGTTTACACCCCTAATTTTGGTGAGGATTGTTCTTGTTATGGTAGGTAAACAAAGTCAATACCAAAAAAAAAAAAAAGAAGGGTTAATATTCATTTTAGTTAACCTAGACGAAAAAATAGAAAAAAAAAAAAAGAAAGAAAGTTTTTGCCAGTAATCTTTATGCTTTTAATCCATTAGACGCTAGAACAGGCATGGGCAACCTTTTTCGAGCAGTGGACTGCACAAGATATTGCTAATCATAAACCGTGCCACAAATTCACAATTAAAATAATCTTTAGAATGTTAGGAATTTTTTTTGCTAACAACATAGCTGGCATGCACCATTTCTCTGAGCTCTGTTTGCCTTTTAGAAAAGGACGTATTTAGGCTACCGATCTGTTTCTTTAGTGTTTCAATTTTAAGCTTTCTGATATCTCCTTTAAATTTATCATACCAGGAATGTTTAGTTGTGTAATGACACTTAACGCTAAATTATTTAAATGCAGAGTGGGATTCAGAACATACTAGACACATTGGTCTGTTTTACTTCAACAAAGTAATCATTTGTCCACTTAAATTTTCTCATTTCTTCAAAAAAAGGTTCTCTTTTTCTTTGATGAAATTTTAATAAAACGTTATTTTCTTCATGGAATTAAGCGTGCCATTCAGAAAGTCAAAAGGGCTGCAGTTTGCCCATAGCTGGTCTAATTCAATTCATTTTCACTTAGATATATTTCTGGTTTCTTGATTTGGGTACAACAGTTTTCGTGTTATACAAAAAAGAAATACGGTACATACATAAAATTATCATCACTGATCGTTACTTTTTAAGATGGTTTTGCAAAAGCAGTTTTTCAAAAATAGTTTGAAAAGAATTTTGTAAAAAAATATCTACATTTAATTAAAGATATTTAAAAGAAAACCTAGGCACTGAAGTATGAGGTAGTATCGGAAGTTCCCAGACACTACATGCTGTTCGACGAAAATGTGCACGCAGCTGTAGCTCCTTGGTACCCAGCCTACTGAGTCAGTCTGCCAATAGGATTTGTGCTATCTACTCGTATTATGCAAGGCTTTGTGATGTTGCGTGAGAACATCTCTGCGAATCTGCATCACATTTTGCAGCAATTCTGCTAACATTCCCTTCTTTTCCCCATATCATCAATCCTTTATTGCCAGGTCAACATTGTATATGTTACTTTCCCTTCTTTACCACTGTCCAGCCATTTCATCTCACTGACTACTGTCCCCACTTAACTTACATACACACTAGTACAAGTGAGCGACACACGTTGCGACCCATAGGGACATAGACACATTGACTCAAAATGCTTTGTAAGGCTTTTAGCGAACGTTCTTTAGGTTGAACACAGATTTTTTGAGTGCGTGCATTTCAAGGCTGGTCGAGGGTTGTTTTAAGATTACTATAATTCACCAAATGTCTTTTTGTCCATCTGTCTGTTATGGCATAACTCAAGGACGGCTAGATCTATGGCCATATTTTTTAAGGTTTTAGCAGGAGGGTTCTATTTACAATGTAACTGCAATGGTAAACTGGACTGTTACTTTCTCTCAGTTGTATGGAAGTGAGGCTTCAACATATTCGGTTACTTCGCTTGAAGAAGGTTGTTATCTAGGCTTCTTTGATATTTAAATGGTGATCTTTTTGTGCTTTGATTAAGGGATTAAACCTAGCTGCTCATATCAATTGGCTACAAAGACTTCATGGATTACTTGAACTGATTGATGTTTTATATAAACGAAAGTTAACGAAATGAACAAGGGGAAGTAACATACTTCAAAGCCTCGCTTCCATACAATGCATGGAAGTAATGGTCCAGTTTACCATACAGTTACATTGTAAATAGAACCCCCCTGCTAAAACTTTTTTTTAAAAAATCGATTTTTTTAAAAACTAACAAATTTCTGGAAGGTTCTAGGGTAGAGCTTTCCAAATTTTTTGTATTGGCGAAACATTTTCTAAAAAATAAATATTTTTGACAACATTACCTAAGTTTAATTATTATTATTGGGTCTAGTTTATGCCTAGCTGCTTTTATCAATCTGCCATGAAGACTTGGCTGCCGAAGTGAGCTTTTTTCGGCCCAGGGAGAGGAGTTTTGTGTGGCCCCCACCAAGAAACTTTAATGAAAGCACAGAAAAATCATCATTAAAATATCAAAGAAGCCTCACAAGGGAAGTAACTGAATACATCTAAGCCTCACTTCCATGCAACAGACAATCTAAATAGTACCTCCCTTGTAAAACCTTAAAAAAAACTTTTTTTCTGAAAAATAAAAATTCCCATGAAGATTGTTAGGGTTTAATGGATTAAAAGCACAAAACATTACTGGTGGAAAAAAAATTGGTTAACGAAAGTAGATCTTTACCAAACATTGTTTTCGACTAGCGTAATGTAACTGAACCTTAACCAAAAGTTTCAGTGTTAAATATTTTACTTAGACTTCGATTACAATAGATACCACGGAACGTTAGACTCGTCTCTCACTGACAACAGCTGTTACACAGATTTACAGGTGTCAGCCAAAGTAAACAGAAATTCTGATTTATCAGATTTTAGATCTACATAAACCTTTTAAGCGCTGCCATTGCAGAATTGTCAGTAGATGATATATTAAAAAATCTGGCTAAAAATCTGCTGTGCATATAACCAACAGGTGGCGCACATATATTGGCATAATTCTGAAGTAAAATACCAGAGTCGTTCTATTCATACTTTTGCCGTGATTTCGAAGTAAAAAGTGAGGGTTTTTTTGTAAAATAGTAAGAAAGTTCCTACCTTCATCCTAATTTTTGTTGTTTTTATACAACTTATTAATACGGGCCACTGTTTCTATGGCAACGAATATCAGCACAAACAGAAATAAAGAGTAAGCCTTTGGTGAGAAGCGAACTCACACTCTCATTACCAGAGGGAGACTAGTTTACGCCTAGCTGCTTTTACCAATTGGCCACAAAGACTTCATGGATTAGCAGAAGCTGATTTGCACTTATAAACTCAGTCCCTACAACCGACTTTCTGCGCCATATTTATGTTTTACATATGAGACCTAGTAGTCTTTTTATAAATCAATCTTTATTATTATTGGATGAAGTATTGTAAGAACAATTTTTATTAAATTTGACTAGTTTTTACCTTCTTCCTAATTTTAGTTGTCAGAAAAAGGGCTGATCAATGAATAAGTTAATTCTCGCCTTTTGTAAGGCAGTGATCACTAAAAAAAAAGTCTGATTTTTTAAAGAACAAACTGCCTAATGGACCAATTTAGCATAAACTTACATCGAAATTGCCCCCCCCGCAAAAACAAAACCAAAGTAGGGAAAGAATTTTTAAAAAACAAAAAAATGTTTTTTCTATACATAAGGAGAAAAAGTTTAAATTTTCAGCCCTCTGAATTATAGGGCTGAAAATTTAAACATTTACTCCTTATTGGTGCGGCCTGTACATGTGATAGCCAGACCAACTTAAAAACTGAAGAAACCTATGGTTATTGTTTCTACTAAATAGAAAACATGTGTTGGGAAAATTAATAATGGAAAAAATTAGTAGTGTTAATCAATAGAATTTTTATTTAGAAATTCCAAATTCTTAGAATAATAGTGTAACAATAGGGGCAAATAAAATGGAAGATTTTTAAAAAAAACATTAGAAATTATAATTTTAAAATATAAGGTTAAGAGTAAGTTTAACTCTTAAATTCATTTTAGTCAAAAATAATTCAAGGCGAGTAACTTTTGATTGAAGTTATCTCCCTTGTGCTTTTTGGTAATTTTAAAATTTTTTCTTTAATTAAATTCACAAGATAGTTCCTTTGTTTTTATCCTATTCACTGAAAAGTTCCACAGTGGTTACAAGCGGTCTATAAATCTAAGAGTTAGTTAAATATAAGCGTAACATGTAAATAAAGAACAATGCGAAACATGGAAATTAATTTTATAATTAAATTAAAATAAAATAAAAACTTATTTTTTAACAATATTACATAGATAGCTGAAGATTTTGTTTGAACAGTCTGTTGCTAGTTATATTTACTAGCTACAATGTTGTATTAAAATAAATTATTATTTTGTACGTAATAAAATAATTTTAGGAAAACTGTGGAACAACCGTGTCAGTTATGATTTGTTTTAAAATGATGTTTATGCCACGAATTTACTTAGTCTTGTCTTTGAAATAGTCTTAAATAAAGGACATTTATTTGCGATTTTATTTAATACATACTTTAATCTTTCTCTTTTTATTGTTTTCTAACCTTGTCTTGCGTGGTCGAAAACAATTTTTAAATAAGGGATTTTTTTTGCCTATGTCTGTGTATTTAAGGGAAATAACTTTTTTGTCTTAAATCTTTGGACCTCACTGTTGTATGTGTTCCAAAGTGTATTATACAGTTAGATAGAAATCTTTTTTCTTCATATATACAAGATTAGTAAGTTATATCTTTGTATCAAAAAGATTCAAATTTTTCTGGTTTGAGGATTTTTTTTGAAAAAGTACTCCAATAATTACAAAGTAAATAAAATAGAAGATTTAAAAAAACATTAGAAATTGTAATTATAAAATATAAAGATAAGAGTAAGATTTAACTCTTAAATTCATTTTAGTGAAAAAAAGAATATTCAAGCGGGGTAACTTTTGATTGCAGTTATCTCCCTTGTCCTTTTTTTTTTTTTAATGTCGACAGTTTTGGTTGATGGTTCTAATACATAAAATTATATTTATAACTGGCATATATATAAAGTTAATACTTACCGTGATTTTAAATTAATGAAAATTAAAAGAATAAATAGAAACTTCAGGAAAAAAGTAAGATTTTAAAGTAAAAAAAAATTGTAGTGTTTTTTAAAATTTATGCTAAATATACATAGTCTGACATTTTTTCTATATACGTATCTGTTAAAAATATTTATATTCAAACCACAAGACTGATTAGCACAGGAATACCTCGAACTAGCATTTCAAGGGAAATTATGAATCACCACCACCCATATATGCTGTGTTGGGAGAGATCAATTAAAAAGTTGGAAAAAGGGGGTGATCAATGAAGTTACTTTTCTCACCTTTTGTTCGGCTGATCACTAAAAAAAGGTTTGAATTATCAAAAATCAAGCAGGCACTAGTGACCAATTTAGCATAAACTTACATTGCATATCGAAATTTGCAAAAAATAAAAAAACATTTTCCCTATTCATTGAGGGGAGTATGTGTGCAAAATTTCAATTTTCTACTATGAACAGTTAGGGCTGGGCGAAGTTTGGATACATAGATAGATATAAATGTGTGAATACATGAATAACCTAAATCTTTGGTAGCAGTGATTAATAAAATTGCAAAATATATTGTAAACTAGCATTCGAAGAGAAATTATGAATCACTGCCAATCCATATATGCTCTGTTAGGAGTGATCAATTAAAAAGTTGGAAAAAGGGGGTGATCAATGAATAAGTTACTTCTCTCACCTTTTGTTGGGCTGTAATCACTATAAGAAGGGTTGATCAAAAAACGAGCGGGCACAAACTAGTGACCAATTTAGCATAAACTTACATTGTATATTGAACCCCCTCTAAAAACCTATTTAGGGAGGAAAATTTCACTGTCAGTTTATGAAATTAAGAGTTGAGCACTAAATGTAGTAATCGTGAGGTAGTGATTTCAATGCTTTTGTGATGATCATAAATCTTTTTGAACAAAAGGTTAGAAAAAGTTTAGAATTATTGGATTAGATGTAAAAAAAAAACAATAAGACATCTAAACCATTTAGTGTAAACATATAATTATAAAAAACAGAGACCATAATACAAGAATATTGATAACATGTTAAAGTAGGCTTTGTGAAAGTAATAATAAACACATACAAATGTAAATTATGTAATAGTAATAATGAACACATACAAATGTAAATTATGTAATAGCATGAACAAAATGAACAAAAATAAAAAAAAATAACTTCAAGTTCAAAGTCATTTCCCGTGGTAGTGAAATAACACTATAAGATTATTGATAACATGTTATTGAAAAGTAGGCTTTGTTTCAAGCTGTTTATGAATTTAAGTGTTAAGAGACCATCAAGCAATTTGAATACATACAGATGTAAATTATGTAATATAATAGGCATGAACAAAATGAACAAAAATGAAAAAAAATAACTTTAAGTTCAAAAGGGGGGTAACTTTAATCAAAAGTCATTTCCCTTGATATTGAAATTTTTTTATTGTTTTAAACAATTATATAAAAATATATAAATCATCAAATTAATAAAATGCGGGGTATAAATCATATGAAAAAATTCTTCTCCGAAATTTGGAATGGAAAATCATTTTTTTTTTAAAATTTGTACACTAATAAATAAGTATCGAAAATTTTATTAAAATCGAATAATATACTGATTTTTGCCAGATTTTTTCAAATTTCTCATGTGTACATTTCAAGCTGAAATTTTCGTCCATTTTGTTCATACCTAAACAGTAAGAAGTGTTATCATTTTGTTAGTAAAGCAGGAGTGACTAAAGCACTATTTCATATTGATCGGGGAAAAACATCAATGTTAAATGTGCAAAAATTCAAAGGTCAGACCCACATGCAAAGCAAGAAAAAAAAATGCCAAGCCACAAGCAAGAAAAAAAAAAAAAGAATAAGGACCAAAATAGCATTCCAAGAGAAATGATGAATCACCGCCACCCATATATGCTGTGTTGGGGGTGATCAATTAAAAAGTAGGAAAAAGGAGTGATCAATGAATAAGTTACTTCTCTTGTCTTTTGTTGGGCTGTAATCACTAAAAAAAGGTCTGAATTTTCAAAAGAACAAGCGGGCTCAAACTAGTGACCAATTTAGCATAAACTTACATTGCATATTGAAATTTGCAAAATAAAAAAACATTTTCCCTATTCATTGAGGGGAGTGTGTGTGCAAAATTTCAATTTTCTACTATGAACAGTTAGGGCTGGGCGAAGTTTGGATACATAGATAGATATAAATGTGTGAATACATGAATAACCTAAATCTTTGGTAGCAGTGATTAATAAAATTGCAAAATATATTGTAAACTAGCATTCGAAGAGAAATTATGAATCACTGCCAATCCATATATGCTCTGTTAGGAGTGATCAATTAAAAAGTTGGAAAAAGGGGGTGATCAATGAACAAGTTACTTCTCTCACCTTTTGTTGGGCTGTAATCACTATAAGAAGGGTTGATCAAAAAACGAGCGGGCACAAACTAGTGACCAATTTAGCATAAACTTACATTGCATATTGAACCCCCTCTAAAAACCTATTTAGGGAGGAAAATTTCATAAATGTGTGAATACATGAATAACCTAAACCTTTGGTAGCAGTGATTAATAACATTGCAAAATATATTGTAAACTAGTATTCCAAGGTAAATTATGAATCACTGCCACCCATATATGCTTGGGGGTGATCAATTAATAATTTACTTCTCTCGCCTTTTGTTGGGCCATAAGAAGAAAAAAAACAAAAAAAACAAGCAGGCACAAACTAGTGACCAATTTAGCATAAATTTACATTGCATATTGAACCCCCCTCTAAAAACCTATTGGTGGGGGTGGATTTTCAAAATACAAAAAAAAACATTTTCCCTAATCATTGAGGGGAGTGTGTGTGCAAAATTTCAAGTTTCTACTATGAACAGTTAGGGCTGAGCAAAGTCCGGATACATAGATACATATAAATGTCAGAGCACATGAATGACCTAAACCCGGCAATAAACCAGTGTTGTGGGTAGCAGTGATTAAAAACATGACGGATAAAAAGTTTGAAAGAAAATGGATTAATAATAAATGAATCAAAAAGTAAAAAGAGAAAACAATAATAGTTGATGTTTAAGGGATCACCACTTCAGCTGATAATAATAACAATAATACATAGTACAGTAAACCCTAGCTATAACAGACTAATTATTGGGAGGCGGTCATTAAAGCCGAAAGTTTGTTATTCCCGCTGTGCAAGGTTGGTATGACAGATATTAACAGATTAAAATTGCAAACAAAAGGTGTACTTACACAGATCCAGTTTATTCATACATTTACAATGACTCCTAAAACCAATATCGCTGCTCGCTCACCAGAACATAAAACAGTGCCCCCTTACCAGAAGTTGATAAGCACTCCCCTGCCTAAGGGGAATACCTCAAAATACATAACACGCTGGTTTACCCTCGTTCAGTAAATAAGAAGTAAGTTCTCCACATTTAATGAACATTGTTCTATTTTCGACGGTAAGCACAGAACAAAAAACATGTTGACGCGAACGAGACTACACCATAACAACTCACGCATGCCAGAATTCCTTCACACCAACGTATCCCATCAGTCTTGAAAAAAAACAAAGTAACAGGTAACTGTTACTGATATACTACGGCCATCTAGAGATCGCTACGCTACAATCCTTGTCATTTGTTCTATTAGATTACTGCTAACTTTCAATGGAGTCAGATGTATTTAATAATGGTGCTAATTACATTAATATTATAGGCCGGGGGCCAGCAGGGAAGTATCTGTATACTTTATAGACAAAATTGTGGATATAGT
>VCCN01002358.1:303682-315720 GCA_006491835.1 Architeuthis dux
ACACATATATATATATATGTTGTCAAATCCACAGACAGCGCTAATTAAAAAGATTACATATACATATATATATATAATTAAAAAGATTACCAGTAAATAGAATGAAAATAAAAAGTTAATTTAAAAAATAATATA
This sequence comes from Architeuthis dux, assembly GCA_006491835.1. Classification (NCBI taxonomy): domain Eukaryota; kingdom Metazoa; phylum Mollusca; class Cephalopoda; order Oegopsida; family Architeuthidae; genus Architeuthis; species Architeuthis dux. The sequence goes on from VCCN01002358.1 coordinate 303,818, forward strand.
TTTTAAAATGCAAACTTACCATCCAGGGCTGGCCTCACAATGGGCATCTAGAAATATAAGTACGTCTCCTTTAGCTGCTTGGGCCCCAGCCACACGAGCCCGGATCAATCCAGAACGTTCTCCTGTGCGTACAATTCGGACTACATTATCTGGCCAGGTTTCGGCTATGTAATTCTTTAAGTGATCTCCAAGTTCCTCTACAAAAGGAATTAAAACATAAATAATAACAGGTCTGGTTAGACACACAATAGAAACCGTCATGTGACACATGCCGCATTGGGGGTGATCAATTAAAAAATTGGAAAAGGGTGGGGATCAGTGAGCAAGTTACTTCTCTCACCTTCTGTTGGGCAGTTATCATTAAAAGGTTTTAGAGGTCTGGTTAGTCACTCAATAGAAACATCGTTTGGCAGCATGCAGTGTTAGGGTGATCAATTACAAAATTGGGAAAAAAGAGGCTCAATGAATAAGTTACTTCGCCTTTTGTTGGGCAGTGATCACTAAAAAAAAGTCTGAATTTTCAAAAAGCAAGCATGAATGCTACCAGACAAAAACTAAGGAACCAATTTAGCATAAACTTACATTGAAAATTGAACTCACACTAAAAACCTATTTTTTCAGACATAATAATGATTAAATCTTTAATTTTCTGCCCTCGATTGGTGTGGCCTGTGCGCGTCATACATAGTTTTAGCATAAACTTACATTGCAAATTGATCCCCCCCCCATCACCACCACTACTAAACACCTATTGTAGCTGGGTGTGGGCATGGGGGGATTGTGGACCTTATAATACAAACATGTAACCGTGAAATGTTTTTAAGTAATAACGATATTTTCAAAACTTGGAAATATATGATTTAATAAAAAGAACGTACGTTTGGATCCATGGAGTGTAATAGTTGTCCAAAAATGCTATTGATTTGATGTAGCAGAGGAGTTTGGTAGGGGGGTAAGATAGAGATAAAGCTTTTAGGCATGGTAGTACAAACAGAGCAAAAGTGTTTATAGGAAGTTTGGCTTATAAAGGTCTTCCCCCAATATAGGTCATCCGGGAGCTTTGGACAACAGGTGGATTTGCTGTGCACGGTTTGGCACAGCAGGAGCAATGGGAAACTTTTGAATTGGGGGGGGGGGGGTTGAGGGTAGCCGCTGGCTGACCACGAGGCTGCTTGCTACTACTATGATGAGTGACAGTTGACAAAGGGATAGGAGACCACAGGGGTGGAAGAAAGGATGGATGAAGGTTAAGGGTAGCTAACAGTAATTCGCTTTGTTGTCTTCGCATTTTTATCGGGTAGTTTATAAAAACTGCAAATAAATCGAATTCCGATAACACCTATTTTTTGCATTGCCTCGTTATCTTTCAATATGACCCACCTTCCCATTTTCAGCTGAGACCTGAAAAATCTGGCAGACACAAGAACCAACAACTGCAGTCTCGTCAGGTACCAGAGTTTCCACAACAGTATTTTGACGGGTACATCACAGTACATTGATCATATTATCAAAAACATCTAGAATGCAGATTGGCTAAATCGTGTTTTAGCATATGCTTGACCGTTCCCTCTAATTTTGTAGACCCTAATACGATTTAATCCAAACACAATCCGTCGAACCACTCTTGGGGGGGGGGGCACCAAAATATTTAACAAACCAGAGCGGAACCAGTGAACACCTTTTTAAATGAATTTATGTGGAAACCAATGTAGGAACAGAAATCTATATGTGTTTTTAAGGATTACCACAGAAAAATATCTGGAGTAAATTAAAAATCCAAATTAACCCTAACGTCAATTTAGAAATAAATTGAACATTTAAAAATCAAAATCTTTTTCGTTTCATCTGTGTACATGCCTTTCGTAAATTTAAATTAAAAACCTTTAAATTCAGAAATCACCAAGTAAGATGAGTAAACATTGTATTATTCATGCCCTTTTGTAAATTTAAAAATCTATGAATTCAGAAATGACCTCAACTAAGGTGAGTAAATTCGTAATTCTACAGAAGTTTTTGTCAAACACAGATATTCCCATAAAATTGAGAGAGAGAGAGAGAGAGAGAGAGAGAGAGAGAGAGAGAGAGAGAGAGGGGGAGGGAGAGGGTATCGAGGTGGCTTCGGGGATGAATGCGCGGTCTGTATCTGTAGGACACTGTTTCAATTAATTCATCTTGTTTAGCCTGTATATTTTGAACTTTAGCTATTTTGAATTCACCCATGCTCGTTTATTAAACAGATTTCTATTTTTAGGTATATTCTGTCAATGTTTTGACTCGTACTTCCCTTTCTCCTGAGTTATCATTTGATGTTATCAAAAGCACCACTCTTGTTTACAAAGGTGTCAAGTTGATTGTTTTAGTTAGTGTCAATCTGTATATTTTGAACTTCCGATATTTTCTTTTCGTTTACCTATCTATCTATTTTCATTTTCTAGTACAGGATGTAAGAATGTTAAATTAAGATAAATAAACACTTCATTTTGTTTGCTGATTTGTTTTTAAGAGCTTCATACGAGCACAAGACTAGAATAAATCAATATTTCTTTGTGTTAGGATGTATACTCAAGTCACAGATGTCGACACGTGTGCGTGTGTGACAACAGTTACGGGAGTGGTGACAGCAGCTTGGAAAAATAGATTTTTTTTAGAAAATATTTCAGTGGAAAAAAAAAGACACACATCAATTACAATAAGTCCCCTCGAATGAAGTAACTATTTCATTCCTCACACCTCTAGCCTCTTTCTCCACTCTACCATCCCGCGTGACACTGTTAGGGTGTTTCCACCCACCAAATTGGCAAACTCTCATTCATCAATGATATCAGCATCTGTCACCTTACCAGAGGATATTGCTTGAGATCTCCGTTGGGGTGCAAACGTAGATCTTCAAGTGTACAAATGAATATTTTCTATCCTCGGTCAACAGGTGTTAAATTTCCGTTTTAATTTATTTTACTTCCATCTTCCAACCTGTTAATTACTGAGGGAAGATTTATAGAGGATGGGGGGCAGTGCCCAGGGTTTTGTAAAGAAGTCTGACCTAAGATTCGGATATAGAAGCTTCTGTGAGGAAGATTGGGTGCCGGCTTAAGTGTGAAATTTCACCATAATAAAGGTTTTTAAAAAATAACAAGAATGACTCCATTTAAGTATGGTCATGACAAAGGAATGAATAATAACAAATGAAAAATGAAAGAGACCGTCCTTTAAAAAGAAACGAACATTTCTTTATTCAAATAATGTAAAATGCTGGTTTTATGTTTATGTGTGCGTGTGTGAAAGTCCATTGCTCATGTATGGTGTTTTATAAAATATATCTTATAATGGTTTTGAGATTTTCAGAGGAGTCAGATCTTAATTAATTAGACCTGAACTAATTAACCTCGTTATATGTTAAATAATTTCAGAAAATATATATATATGCTTTATTTAGTTATATGATGTGTCATGTTCAGTGTATATATACTATCCAATATCGTTAGTATACAGTATTAACCCCAACCATCGGCTAACTTGGACAATCAACTAAAACGGACACCCCCCCACCGTATTAGTTCATTTTAACGAAGGTCCACTGTATATATAAGGATATATATATCCCTAAAGTTTACATCTCTAGGCTGATTTATACACTCCTAAAAGGCACTGTCTGTTGAAGATGTCGGTTTTTCACCTCCAAATATTCACACCATAGTATGACCTTACATAGATCTCTCATTTGTGAACCCTTTCAGACACTTTTACGAAAAATAGGCTCCACAGGATTCTCACCTAAAACTACCAAGATAAAATCTGACATCAATCATTAAGCTGTCAACACTAGGCTCCAGGATTTTCTAACCCGAAAACAGCATTTTGTGATATAAGCAAATGCTTCAAGACCATCTTCAGAACAGCATTGACATTTTATCTCCACGACACTGTCAGAGATATTGCTGATTCTCACACATACACACTAATGTAAAATAATACAGGCAGGAATAATTTTGCAAGCAGGTTTAAATGAAGATGTTAGATGTAGTAAACCAATCAAACACCCTTCCACAGGGTTTTTGAATTCACTCGTCTCTGATTGGCCAAACTGTTAAACAAAGAGTTTGATTCTTTTGGCGGTAAAATACGTTGGATGGGACAGAGTCAGCAAGGAATATTGACCAAAGGCAGACCTGGTTTTGGCTGCCCCGCCGGACATGGGGAGGCAGACAGAGGCAAGAGAGGTGGTTAGACGTTAAAGTGGGGGGGAGGGGGAAGGGTGGCAGTCAGCCAACGACCCATTACAGCAGTTCGCGAAAATTACATTGATAGTTATTGAGAGTATTTCTTTTTTTATTCAAGGAAAATTAGCGCTTTGTTGAACTGTTGGGATTTGAACCATCGTCGCACCCGAGAAGCGATTCTAGAAATAAATGAATCAATTTTAACAGATAACAGACAGACTGTTGTTTTATTTTCTCTCAAGACGGAGAAGGTCCGTGTAATTTAAGTTTTCCCCTCTCAGGACTCCACCCGGAAGATATGGTATATTCCCCGCCGGTTATATGTATATCTCTCCTCTCTCCCTAGTGTTCGGTGGGGCGTTTTTGGGCCATGAACCTGCCTGGTCACCGACTTTGCGTCATCTTCTTTCCTGGGACTGATCGGCTAAAGGATGCCGCAACTAAAACATGTGCATGATATACATCCATTATGCTACACTAACACGGCCGCACAAACCATACACCAATATGAGGCAAGTACCCAAGTACCTAAAACACAGTTTTCTCACATACAACATTCAGTTCTATTCCTTAGAACTATTTCCTAAACTTCAAGTATAAACCTTCACAAACTTAGCATTACTTCCCTTTTGTATATTTCATGTGGTGGATATGGTTAGACAATGTGGAAAAGGAAAAAGAGTGAGAAAAGCTTGTTACATCTCAAACATGTTTATTATCACGAGGATAAATCTTTATGCATTTCGTCGCGGCGAGCGACGTCTTCAGAAGAAAGTTGAACATGGCAGAGTCCTGCGATTATCCATGTGGCGTGCAGTGAGTGATCCTAGATGAGTGTGGTGTGGTGCTGTTGTCATTCATCTCGTGTGTGGTGGCTGAGTCTGTGTTTCGTGTGTTTTTATGCCAAAAAGCCACCACACAAGATGAATGACAACAGCACCACACCACACACATCTAGGATCACTCACTGCACGCCACACGGAAATACACCCAGATCATGTTGCCGTAGGGAGCTGGCCAGATTTGAAATCTGTGTTAAACTGCGTACGTGACCAACTCAGTTAGAAAACGAAATGCAACAGAATTTCTGTACCTCAATGAAATCCACAGACCGGCCCAGAAATTAACCTGCATATGCGGAAATAAAACCCCACATTTCAAATTGAAGATCCGTGAATTTTGTTGTCTTTTCTCTCCATACATGTGGGAGTTTTTGCCTGAATGAATTTCCCTCCGCAGAAAGATCAGCTCCCGTCAGCAGACCTGGACAGAGAATCATCATCATAAGCCCGCAGCCCCCAGCCCCGGAAAAAATGAACGTCTCTCTCTTTCTCTGAATCTATCTCTCTTCCTCCCTCTCTCAACATCTCTTTCTCTCACTGCGACCAGAAGAAGAAGTACAGATGGCCATTGTGCTACACATAGACACATTGACTCACAACCTCTTACAGACGAATATGCATATTGCTCATCCTGATCTAACATTCAGCCACATTTTATTGTAGCTAGGAAACCTTAAATACCATCATTCATCTTTTGGAGTCAGATATTAATAATCGCATACAAATAATTTCCACCACCACAACTGTTGACACTACAAAGATAACAAAATAGAAAACATCTTACCTCTAGTGCTACAGTCATCTAATAAGATAACCTCTTTGAGATATTCAGGTGGCGACCGATTGATGACACTGTGAACAGTCCGTACAAGTGGTGAGAAGGCTTCATTGAAATAAATAATAATAACTGAAGCCTTAGGAAGCTCTTTGGGGTATTGCAACTCCTTACACCTGAAAAAAGAAAAAAGAAAAATTAAATAAAAGTTAAACTCTCTGCTCCCTCCACCTTTCATCACCTTCTAATAATTATTTTCTAAAATATCACCAAAATCGGCTCCCAGAGATTCGCGCCATCGAGTGGGAAAATGTGCAAACTTCAATAGCCAAATGATTGCTCAAAAAGTATTTAACAGCAGCAACTATTTGTTGACCAATGAAAATTCATCTAAATTTTCACTTGCTGCTGGGAGCCTGCCTAATTCAGTTATATATCAGATGACAGACACGGCTTAGCCGCCAAGAAGAAGACACGGTTGTTCGACTCTCTCACACACACACACACACACGTATTCACCTGTGCATGCAGGTAAGTACTGACTCACACATAAGCATATATGATAATTATAAAGACATTTATTAGTTGATAACCTATATTTGCACAGCGCCGGTGTGAGCAAACGCTAAATGAGCGGCCTGAATCATAAATGTGAATAAAGAAACAAACTGGAAGCTACCTTATATGCAGGTACTGCTCTACCGACTGAGCTAACACAGATTTCATGGTAGGCAGGAGTCTTTTAATCCTATACTTTGTTGGCTTCTCTATTCTCACGTTTGTATTTTAGGCACAAATATAATGCAACTCTCTATGTCAACAGTATGAAATCAAATGATGGATAATTTATATCCGACAATAAGATAATTATAATGACATTTATTAGTTCAGAACCTATATTTTTATGGTGCCGGTGTGAGCAACTGCTAAACGAGCGGCCTAAATGCCGGGAACGAACCCGTGTCCACCCTGGAAGCTACCTTATATGCAGGTACTGCTCTACCGATTGAGCTAATGAAGATCTCTTCCAGGGTGGACGCAGGTTCGATCCCCACACAGAGTTTGTTTCTTTATTCACATTTACAATTTAGACCGCTCGTTTAGCAGTTGCTCACACCAGTGCCAGGCAAACATAAGCTCTCAACTAATAAATGTTTTTATAATTATCATATTCTGTCAGATATAAAATTATCCATCATTTGATTTCATATGCATGCAAGGCATTTCTAACATTCGACAAAGGCAAAGCAAGTAATTCCTTGATTTGACTCACCTATGCATATGCTTACATATACATGTAGCGTAACAGTTGTTACTTATTGGATAACATGCAGCATGCAATTCAGTGGATGCAGTACTTGCAAAGAAGAATAGACAAACACTGTGGTTGAAAACAAGGAATCCAAACTGTTTTTATTTCGCTGTCAGGTCTAGTCACGTGATACAAACACAGACATAGCAGTTTCCAAGACGTATATCAACAAAGCACGTGGACGATTTGTTTGCAGAATAAGAGAAAGAAAGGAACTGATGAACTCATGATATCTGTTAGTCACGGGTGCTTGACCTCACACACGAGCAAAAGAAAGGGACTGATGAACGTATGCATCTGTTAGCTACGGGTAATTAAACTCGACCCCAGGCCCGAAGGCCAGGGTTTGCCAGCTGAAGTGAACCGACCGTCTTCTCTGGATTTCGATTCCTCTCACGATTTTAATTTAAGACTAAAAGGAAAACATCTTCTTAGCCGACAAGACTGCTCTGATTCACGCTACCATCTCACGTGACACTTAACAGTGTTCCTCTATATATTGTAATATACATCACTTATTGACTCATTCGTTCCAGTCAAATTGAACATTTCTTAATGCAAGAAGCATTATGGTTCCCAACCATTATTCATTGTTATTGCTCTTGAATAAATAATATATGTTGTATACTGTAGTGGAAGGGACATAACTCTGGTTCTTGTCTATCAGAGTTACGCCCCTCTCATTGAAGGAACGAGAAAGTAAACAAACGTACAGAATCTCGTTCAGACGAGATTTAAAATTGGCGCACAGAGAACAAAGAAAATGTACAAATATCTCGGACACAGGATTTTTAAATTGGCGCATGGACAACAAAGGAAAACAAAAAAGAGATAGTAGGAATTTATTCATGTGTGGTTTGAACTTTTCTCCTCGATAACCACGACTGGCGGGTATCTTAAAGACATTCACGACATGACATATACATTTGTCTATTCATTTATTTCATTGAACTTTGAACAAGACCGAATTTATAATGTAGATGGAGAGGTATGTTCTGCCATATTCCTCTACGAACTCATGTCCCTACAAAGAGGTGACACAAGGCCCTATAAATTCATAGATCGCTTGTAAACGCTGTGAAAACTCTTCACTGAAAAGGATTTTTTTTTTTTTTTAAATGGAACTCTTGTGTATTGAATTTAAGAAAAATAAAAAACTAGCATTCCAAGGGAAATTATGATTCACCACCATCCGTTTATGCTGTGCTAGGGGAAAATTTCCCATTTTTCTATTAGAAATTCTCAACCCAAACTGTCCACATAGTTGTGTTCAAATGGTTCTTCAGACAATTGAACTCGTTATTTGTGTTGTAAACACAATGTTTCGGCCGATCCACTCTTCGGCCTTCTTCAGGTGTAAAATCCAAGTGTGATGGGTTAAACAGAAGTTATGTTTAAAGGGAGGTAACCCTTATAGCACATGGCCCCGGTGACCAAAGAATAGATAGGCCGAAACGTTGTGTTTACAACAAATAACAAGGAGTTCAATCGTCCGAAGAACCATTTGAATATTAATGACCCTTCTCAAAACTATAGAAAATATGATAGTAGTGGTTATCAAAAAAACTCTTAGTTAAGACTTGCTGGTTGTTTGTATTTGTGTCAGTGAAGAACCCGGATCAGCTCATAAAGAGTTAGTATCCCGGAATAGCCACCTATTTTAAACCAAAAGCTTTCACAGTACATCCGGGATACTAACTCTTTACTCATCCTCTGTGATTCTTTGACACATACAGGTCTTTCCCTTGCTGTTCTGGCCGATAAAAAGGCAAAGCAATGGTCAAAGTGTCAGACATGTTTTGGACTTGTACAACATTGTTGTCATTGAGTTTTGATCTAGGTGAATGCATACCAGCGATGGTCGAAGAGTCTGACACGTTTTGGACTTGTACGATGCTGTTGTTAGTCTGAGAATCTTAACGAGTTTCGATCTAGGTGAATGCATACCAGTGATTGTCTAGAAAGTGTCCCGTTCAAGGTTTTGTTCCAGCGTTGGAGCATTTGACGTGCTATCCAGTGACTTGTCGCACCAAACCATTTTAACCCAACCCTTTTGACGTACCATTCCAATGTTGTACATCATACTTCTACAAAACTGTTAATGGGAGTGAATGATAATGTCCCTCTGTGTAGCAAAGTAATGCGGGGGTTAATAGAAATAGAGCATTTCTGCATGTTAGTATAGAGAACAAGTGTCTCAGAAATATTTTGGGTTTAAAAAGGTCTTCCCGGAAAATAGGTCACCAGGGGATTGGGATATTGGCTGAGCAGAAGCAAGGGGAGGTTTTTTTTGATTTTGGAGGGAAATCAGTCAGATGAGGAAAGCCGGACAGAGGAGACCTGGAATGTCTAAGACCAGGTGTTGGGACTACTATGATCAGCAGGAGTTGACCACAGCACAATGAAGAGCGATGACTGAAGAAGGGATGGGGGTGCGAAGGGTAGATGTGTGAAATAGTAATTCGCTTTGTGTCTTCTCATTTTATCGGGCAGTTTCTAAAAACTGCAAATAAATCGAATTACTAAAACATCTATTTTTTTACATTGCCACTTTATCTTTCGAGATGACCCACCTTCCCATTTTCAGCTGTGACCTGAAGAACCAACGACTGCAGTCTCGCCAAGTACCAGAGTTTCCACAACGGTATCTTGGCGGTGCACCATGTAGATGCATCATGATACTCCGCACTTGTCCCTATATAATTGGGTGCATGCAGAAGAAACAGACAGACAGCAAAATAAATGGTGGACAATGACATGTAAAGACAATGGATAACGTCTGCAAGATGAATGTAATTTCCATTTTTCAACTACTACAATCAAAGTTCCCTCTGATTTTTAGTTGTCAGTGGGCGCAAAAGCTTATGTTGTGCAAATTTCTTTGGATGTAGTAGAGATTGAGCACCCTTTCATGTTTTATTTTGTGTTTTACTATTCAGAATTATGAGGATTAGCACCCGTTTTAAACAACATTGTGATGTAAACATTTTCGTAACAAAACTCTAAAAGTGCTTCTGTTTTCTTTCTTTTTTGCCCATAATTTTTCTGGACTGAAAAGATAAGTTTTCAAACACTTTGAGATTATTAATTTCGATCTCACTCTTAATTTTAAACTTGTCAAAAAAGATCCATGCAATGTTAAAACTGTGATTTTTCCCTAAAAAACATGTATTAGTAAGACTGGTGATGTAAGACGTCAAGTGTTGAGGCAAAATGTGTGTGTTTCAATTCGATCAATTTCGGGGTGCTCAATCCCTACTTCATCCATTTTTTTTCTGTGATAAAAGTATGTGCATACTAAATACTTATGCAAATGTAGATCTCTCATAAGTTATAACACTGAATTGGCATGTTTTAATAAAATATAAGCATTCTACAAAGTAACATATTTAGTTAAGATTTTATTCTATACTTTGAATTGCTTTGTTCAGTTTGTTTTTCGATTTAAATAAAATGTCAATGAGGATTTCTTATTTTTATGTGATGCAATGTCGAAATAAATGAATAACAATAGCGTAAGGAACTTTGATCAATATATTGAATATGCAAGAGGACAACAACATGATGTTTGTTTGTCTGTAGTGTCTGCTAGCTGTGATCCTCATAATGAACAGGTCCACATGAGAGATTGTACAATGAATAATAGAATTAAAGGGTGGAATAATGAGATATGCCGTTCCCACATCAAAGAAGTACACCGACCAAATTCAACAGACAACCTTTGTCTATCAATGCAATAATGTCCTTTCGACTTCCTTTGATGTAGCCGACACATGAAGAAAATGGCTCAAAATTTAAATATGGCCAAACCAAAAAGTCCATGGCCAAATGCTTTTTAAAAAGGCCAGATTTGTCAAAATTGGCCATCAACTTTATTTTGTAAGGAAAGAAGTTATATTTTTAATAAAATAAGTTTCTTTCTATGACTTTTTTTTATACCGAATGTGACTTTTCTTAAGTTAAGACTTTCTCTATCAGGTGATAGTTTTCTGTTTGGGCTCTAAATCTGTTGTGCTAAAAGCTTAAAACCATATGTTTTTTACCTCTCGAAGTTGGAGAGGTATATGTATTTGATCATGTCTTTCCACCTGTCTGCCTGTCCACATGATATCTCCAAAAGTACTCAATGAACTCCAATTTTGTGGTATGGTGGACAATAGGCTACAGAAGGAGTGATTGAATTTTGGGGCAGATCCATGCATAATTACTTCCCCTTACAATGGTGTTGGCAAAGGTATGTGTTAACTTGCACCACTTCTCATACACTGAGAAGCTTATCTACAAAGGGGGGCAATTCAAGGTTACCCATGATTGGCTAACATCCCAGCACCACAATTGATATGCAAATCAATCACCAATGATTTGGCAAGCGCCATCTACCCTGAAGCCTTCATTAACTCCAAATAGTCAATTATCATTGTTAAACACATCAAATATCCATAAGTTCTTTTAGTTCAATATAATATATATAATGGTAGATGTGATTAGACAATGTGGAAAAGAAAGATTGAGAAAAGCCTGTTACGTCTCAAACATATTTATTATCATGAAAATAAACATTTATGCATTTCTCCGAAAGTTCCTTATAAAGAAAGTTCCAAATAAACCAGGTCACCTAGGTATAGAAAACATCCTTCATTTCATTACTACTATCCGTTATGGATAGTTGCATTTTTCTGCAGTGTTCAAATTGCTTCTAATGAAGTCACTTGCAGCGACAAAATGCATAAAGGTTTATCTACATGATAATAAATATG
>VCCN01002358.1:315820-340676 GCA_006491835.1 Architeuthis dux
GGCCTTTGTCCAGCAGTGGACTTATAATGGCTGATGATGTTTGATGACCTCCAAAATCCATAGACTTTGGACTGTGTACTTGAAGTTTTCTCGTAAAATGCTCAGTTTTTGTGCTGTAACTTTTCATGCCCAACAGATACAAATAGACAAGATATACCACTGGAAAGCTGTGGAAATTCTCTGTCTAACGATATATATGTGTATACTTTCATCAGGAATAATTCCACAATCCATAGACATTTGACTGTATACTTGTTATAACGGGAGACGCCTGTAGTATTTTTGTGTTATGATAATGTTGACGTATGTGATTGTTTACCTGAATGTGTCCATTAATTATTAAATTATATTAAGTACAAAATCCTGACAAAAGACAATCCTTTTCTGTTGGGATTTTATTATTTTAACCATGGGAGCTTCTAGAATCAGGATTTTTTTTGTATAACCAACATTGATATATTGTTGACTTAGGTTGGGAAAATGGAGTCTGCATTCTTTTTTTACAGGTACTGGTCTAGTCTGGATAAATGACAGGTTGAACGCAAGGGGTTTTTTTTTATACTAGTTTTCATGCCAACTAGTATAAGATGTTTGTAGTTGATAAAACAACCTATCAAAAGAAACTAGCTTACCACACAAGGATACAAATTTCTAAAATACTCACACCTTGAATGCCAACCCTTGTTATATTTGTTAGATGTATCTTCAGGTGGATATATTTGTGATGAAGATTTTTTATAGTGCTATTGTACATAAGGTTACTAGTTTTTACTTATTTATTTTTGTAATAAATCACAAGTTTTATTTGCTTGTATGGTTTGGTTGGTGAGATGTTTGATGGTGAGGATTTTGAGAAATGTTTAATATTTTTTGTACTTTTGGTGCATTTGAGTAAATACATTTATAACATTTTACATTTTATTTTAGTGTAAAAAAGTATACACTTTGTATATACAAGCACATGTTATACCAATCATATTTACACAATATCTAGGGCCTTAAACCTTTTAGTATGAAAAAAAAGTATACAATTTGTATATACAAGCACACATAACAATATCTAGGGCCTTAAACCTTTGCGGTGGTGTAATAATCATAATTCTTCTTAAAATCATTTGCATCTGTTGATAGCACTACATATTCCTGTAATCTATTCCAATGTCCTACTACTCTTTGCTAAAAAAGAATTTTCTGATATTCAATCGACTTCTAGTTGCTTCTACCATATATGTGTGGCCTCAGTCCCTTGTATCCACTTCTAGTAAAAAATCCATCAGGGTTTACTACTTCTAAACCATGCATAATCTTAAACATTTCTATTAAGTCTCTCCATCTCTCCTATTTTCTAATGATGTTAACCCTAACACATTTAGCCTATAAAAACTCATACTTTTTTAATTCTGGTACTAACTTAGTTGCTCGTCTCTAAAAGATTATCTCTCTCCAAGTACCAGGACCAGGACTGTACACAGTACTCGAGGTGTGGATGGACATAAGTCTTATATAGTATAGAGAATGAGTCCTTGTCTATATATGAAAAGGTATGCTTAATCAGTCCTTGTACCCTGTTCGCCTTAGCAGCAGCACTGGCAATATATTTGGAGAATGATAGTTTATCAGTTACTATGATACCAAGATCCTTTTCATCATTTATAATATCTAGTATATTTTTGTTCTTACAGTAATCGTAACACGGATTTTTATTTCATAGGTGTAACACCTTACATTTATCTTCATTAAAAGTTAATAACCATTGTCTTGACCATAGCATTAATTTATCTAGGTCCTCCTGTACTCTTACTTGGTCAATCGGTGACAAGACTGGGTGGTACAATTTGGTATCATTTGCAAAGATTTTATCTGCTATATATCCAGCAGATATTGTATCTGGTAGATCATTTATAGATTTTGTTTTCATACTGTTGTAATTATTCACCATAGGTTTCTTCAAATATGAATATCCCATAATTTTCCAAGGCCCCTGTTAGCTACAGGTCCCTAGGCTTAAGTCTACTCAGCCTTATAGTATAATCCGGCCCTGCCTCCTACCGCCCCTATTTTCCCTGACTGCCCTTCATCTTCCAATGCCCCCCTACTGACCCTAAAAAAAGTCATTTCTGTTTGCAAAAGGCATTTAACTTGTGACCTTGAATGTCTTCCTGTCAAACTAGTTTTGTTACAATGTTTCTCAAGGTAAGACCCAACTCCCAGATGATATATGTAGCAATCTTGATAAGAAAACACCTTAGAGCATATACACACTTAGAGATGGTCCCGACAGAGAGAAGACAAGATGGATGCTTTTTTGTTGAGTAGGATGAGCCAACAACTTTCTGTCGGACATTTTTTAAGCTTACTTCATCAAATACTGAATACAGGTTGAACCTCTTTTATCCTGCATTCTGTCATTGAACAACTCCCATGGTCTGCCACATTTGAAATCTGCCTTTATTTGTTTGCGAATGTGCCACAAGGACTGTTAGCCACGCTAAGGCGCAAAACTTTGTTTGCACTGGAGCCAAGTGTTTTTGTGACACAGTCCTGGTAATTTTGTATATTCTGCTGTTTGTTATGTGGATGTAAGTGTAGCAGAGCGGTTTGGTAGGGGGGTAGTTAATAGAGATAATGCTTATCTGCATCGTAGTAGAAACAGAGCAAAAGTGACTGTAGGAAATTTGGCTTAGAAAGGTCTCCCTGGAAAGTAGGTCACCATGGAATTAGCACAGCTTTGGGTAACGGGTGGATTTCCTGTGTGTGGATTGGGGAGCGGGAGCAAAGGGAAACTTTTGAATTTTGGTGGGGGAATTTTGAGGAGGGTAGCCGCGGACTGACCAGGAGTGTGGGCGAGGAAAGTTTTGGACCATGCGACCATGGTGAGTGGCGGCAGTTGACAACGGGACGATGAAGAGAGGTGACCGGAGATAGAATCGGGACGCAAGGGGTAGATGTACAAAACAGTAATTCGCTTTGTGTCTTCACATTTTATCGGGCAGTTTATAAAAACTGCAAATAAATCGAATTCCTATATCACCTATTTTTCGCATTGCTTCGTTATCTTTCAATATGACCCACCTTCCCATTTTCAACTGTGACCCGAAAATCTGGCGGACCCAGGCAAGAACCAACAACTGCAGTCTCGTCAGTTACCCGAGTTTCCACAACAGTATTTTGATGGTGCACCACACGGTGCATCACGGTACATAAAGGTAACCCGACAGAATGGTAGAGGTAATGTGACAATGTGGAAATGAAAGATTGAGAAAAGTGTGTTATGTCTCAAACATAATTATCATAAAGATAAGCCTTGAAGCGTTTTCACCGATTTTCATTCGGCATCGTCAGAAGCTCTTTTGCAGTGCAGAAAACTCTGCACACATGTGAGTTTTCTGCACTGCAAAAGAGCTGAAGATGCTGAATGAAATGCAGCGAAATGCATCAAGGCTTATCTTTATGATAATAAATATTCAAATGGTTCTTTGGACGATTGAACTCCTTGTTATTTGTGTTGTAAACACAATGTTTCAGTCGATCCATTCTTCAGGTGTAAAATCCGAGTGTGATGGGTTAAACAGAAATTATGTTTAAGGGGGGGGGGTAGCCCTTATAGCGCATGGCCCGAGTGTTTCTGTGTCTGTCTTGTCGGGTTTAGATTTGTTGAGAAGTGGAAGCCACATCGGGTTGAAATCCGCACTTGTCGAGCTAATACATTTAGTCGATATTTTGATGTGGGCTGCTTCTTTGATTTTTCTCTGCTTCCAATATCATTCTCTGCCAATAATCTGGACTTCCTCCCAGAGAGGAAGATGCTCACAGTTCTCTCTCCAGATTTACAACACAAATAACAAGAAGGAGTTCAATCATCCGAAGAACCATTTGAATATTAATGACCCTTCTCAAAACTATAAAAGATAATAAATATGTTTGAGATCTTTCATTTCTACATTGTCAAATTACCTCTACAAATTATTTAACTGTATTTTAGCCTTTTAGGGAGTCGACCAAAAAAAAAAAAAAAAGACGCCGACTGAGTTGTACCTTGATCTGAAGTCAAGTTACTTTAGCTGTCTGAACCTGAAAGACTCGTTCAGGTGTCAAGACAGTAAGCATAAAACATTATCTATACTTGAAAAAGTGGAGTTCCTGAAAAGATTAGATAAAGGAACTTCTGTAAAGAGTTTGTGTGACTAATCATCCTAAGATTATTTTAATACGTACAACACAATTAAATAATGATTTGATATAATACAACATTGTAGCTAGTAAATATAACTAGCAACAGACTGTTCAAACAAAAACTTCAGCTATGTAATATTTTTTTAAATACAGGTTTTATTTTATTTTATTTTAATTTAATTTTTAAAAAGTTGTCTTTGAAAAAAATTTTAAATAAAAAGGAAATTTATTTGTGATGAGCTATCTGAAGATTTTTTTTTTTTTTTACTTGATACACACTTTCATCTTTCTCTTTTTGTTGTTTTCTAATCTCGTATTTCGCAATCGGAAACAAGGTTGAAAATAATCAAGTATTTTCACTAAATTGTAAAAGATTTCATCTTATACATAAATGCTTAATGCTTAAACATTATCGATGCTTGAAAAGATGGAGTTACTGAACAAATTAGACTTCTGTAAAGAGTTTTTGTGAGTACTTTGGGGTCGGATCGTCTACTGTGTATGATTTAAAGAAACAAAAGGAGCAAATTTTAACGTTTTTGTTGAATAAAAGGACTTAAAGATCAAGACCGCCATGTTCTGTAATCTGGCAATGGCCAGGTCCCAAACTTGTTGGATTCAAGAGGCTCAACCTTTAATACATGTTGTATCTAAAACTTCTCAACAATGACAAAAAAAAAAAAAGCCTGGATACAACAAGTTTAAGGAATTGCTTTTAATTCAAAATGGCTTTGCAGAAGTGTGCACCATTCTCCATTTCATATAGTAAATCTGGGTTACATCACTTTTGTAGCCAGCATTTTAATCGTGCGCAGAAATAGCTATTTCCTAGCCACTTTTTATAGCTGAAATGAAACGAAATGATAAAACTCCCCGTTGATCTTGGTGTCGCTGATAGCAAACTAGAAATTGTTTAAAATATATATTTGTTATACTTTTTATAGATTGGTCAGACTGAAACTTATATACAAATATTATAACAAGGATAAATAATTAAATATAACAAGGATAAATAATTAAATATAGCATGATGAAGAAATATTTACCGCCTGTATTTTTAATATATTTTCATATTATTTTCTGTTTTGTTCTTCGTATAAATTGACCGCTATGGGAGGCTTTAAGTATTGTAGCTATTTTCATTTTTCGCGGTTTAGCATTTTATTGACCCAGACGACAACTTAGAACAAGTTCTACAATAGCGCAATAATAAAAAAATTTAAAAAATGAAGAAAAATCTGTTTTAAAAACAATATTGAGTAAAAAAAAAAAAAAAAAGAATTTTTTTCCACCGATCAAAAGACTGAATTATAATTAATCAAATAAAACTGAACATTGGCTGACAAAAAAATTATTTTACTTAATTTTCCTGGTTAAAAATTTGTCCTTTAATAAATAATTATCGAACATTTTTATTAAAATCGAATAATATGCTGGTTTTTGCCAGATTTTTAAATTTCCCACATGTCGATTCCACTCGGTATCATTGACAAATAACATCTTTACTTTGCTTAAACAGTGACAACAGATTAAGCCGACTTTATTATTTCGTTTCATTTGGGCTGTAAAATGTGGCTAGGAAATAGCTATTTCTGCTCTGAAAATTCCGGTGATTATCTTGTGCGTGGCTTAATTTTATCATTATAGCCTACCATACAGTTATAAGCCTGATTCCCCACCTACCCATCAAATTGGTTATCTGAATATCTTAAAATACTCTGCAAATATTTGTTCCTTTGTGATTAGTTGTTAGTGTCCATGGAGTCATTTATTTTGTCTTAAAATATTTACAATTTAGCGAAAATAATTGATTATTTTCAACCTTCAACTGAAATATGTTTTGTAAGAAATTAAAAAAAGAATTATGGTACACATACAACAGTCGGGTCCAATGACTTAAGGCAAAAAAGTTATTTCCCTTGAATACACGGACATAGATGAAAATTTTCCTTACTTAAAAATTGTTTTCGATCGCGAAAGACAAGGTTAAAAACAACAAAAAAGAGAAAGATGAAAGTGCATATCAAGTAAAAAAAAAAAAAAAAAATTAAAAAAAACCACACATTTATTATCATGAAGATAAACCTTTATGCATTTCGTTGCTGTGAGCGACTTCATCAGAAGAAATCTGAACATTGCAGAGAAGTGCAACTTTCCATGCCGGGTAGTAGAAATGAATTGAAGGGTGTTCTGTTTGCTTAGGTGACCAGGTTTATTTGGTTGAAAGTTACTTATGGCTCCCTGAGCTGGTGTGGGTGTTTAGATTAAGTGGGTCTGTATATGACTATAAAGTGGGTGGGGTAGGTGGCGAGGCGTTTAGATTAGGTGGATTTCTTGTGTAGGCTGTTATGTTGGTGGTGGTGGTGAAGGGTATGATTTATGTTTCCTTTCATTATGTATACAAGTCATTCCATATCAAATCACCCAATTTTATGGACTTTCCCCAGGTCACCCTCTGATTCCCCTGAAAAAAAAAAAAAAAAAAAAAAAAAAAAAAAAAAAATCATATGTGCTCCTATACCAAACTTCCTTCTGGAGTTTTTAAATTTGAGCTGTTATGCTCTTGCTGAAAAGTTCTCGGCCCGACCCAGAAGAGAATGACATAGAAACAAATTTTTTTTAAAGTGCTAGGATCCTGCAAATTGGCACCTTACAATATAGAAGAACACTATTTCCAGCTACAGTGACAAAATAACGCTCAGATTCTGGGAAGTGGGTCGGGCCGAGAACTGACATCGTTTCTCAAGTCGAGAACTTTTCAACATTAAATGAAATGCATTAAAAAAATCATAGCTCCAAAAGCGAGCTCAGCAATAGCACCAAACTTTTGTCAGATCATCTTAACTGCCCTCATGGTCAAATGAGGACATGACACTCCTGTAACAGTAATAAATATGGTTACAGCATACACATGACCTAATATGTTATAAATGACAGGAAAAAAACTATGAGTGCTTTATCTAGCATACTGTTTGAGTGAGACGCTCTCTAAATGGGTGTCATTTTTTCACGTTTTAGATTTTTATCCATTTTAAGAGCCATGTAGGAGGAAAATTTGATCTGGTATAGGAGCACCTATGATTCTTTTTATTCACAACCAGTACAAACTCGTACCTATTGGTCAACGGATGTAGATCTTTACCAAAAATTGTTTCTATTGTTTTTCATTTTTTATAGTTTGTCGTGGCTTTGAGCAGCTATGAGCTTCAATATCTTAGGGCCTTATCAAGCCAGACGTTGCGACAGCAACCGGTACAAACTCGATATTATATAAAATATACAATGAAAAGTAAACAAGGAAAAATAAAGAACAAAACCGTTTATAAAATTTACAAATTAATCCACTTAAAAAACAGTGTCTCTAATTCTTATTAATCCACTAACTTTCATCTAAAGACAATTCAACCACACAATGAAAATTATAAAAAAAGAGTGAGAAAGTGGCGAACTACTACAATGCCCACCAGATTCAAAACTAGCCAGTTTCAAAATGGTCATTTAATACTGGTTAAGATGTTGAAAATGGCCTAAACAGCCGTAACATGTACATCAGAAGACATACACCAATACACAAGATGTAACTAAATAAAAAAAACATTAATTTTAATATTTATAATGTCTAGAACACTGAAATTGAAAATAATTTTCAATATTTTTCATTTTCAGTTTCAAAATAGTCATTTTTTTGGTAATTCTGGAAGATAACTAAATGGTCTGGTACAGCAGGGCCAAACAGGGGCCCTCCCATCAAAATGATTACTAGTGTAAGTAAACAAGAAATTCTATTGAATTGAAATTATAATGAATTTCATCCACATTATTATTATTACATTGTGTATTTACAAAATTCGAAGTCATCAAAACAGGTCAATTTATATATCGTTGGAATCAGTATTTAATGCTGATTAAACTTTACATAGAAACTATGTGCTCAAAATCAACTGTTCAATATATTTTTGATTTTTGTAGTGTCACTGGCTGCACTCTAAAGATTGAGTTAAAAAATCACAAATATCTTTAAAACATCCACATACTTATTATTAATATTATATTGTACGTTTACAAACTTTTCTCAAGGCATTTTTTTTCTATTAAACTAATTTGGGGGAGCCCTAAGTATTGGGGGGTCCTGGCTTCAGCACCCTCCTTAATCCGGCACAGTATTACAAAGAAAAATGTTGGAAATTCTAGTCATCAAAAGTAATTTGGCACAAACATAATTTGATAGGTGACCTAATTCAGACGACCCTATTCTGTCACTTCTCAAACCAAAAGTAATCATTTCATCTCTTCAGGGCATTCTGGGAAATAGCAAAAAAAAAACATTTACAATACAGTTCTTGATATAAAATTTCATTCAACTATAAAGCACTCAGAGAGCGCATACTGTAATCGATTATAATAACATTTGTGTTTTTGTTTATATTATATTGACTTGAACTAAAAGAACTTCTGAATATTTGGTGTATTTAACAATGATAATTGACTGTTTGGAATTAATGACAGCTTCAGGGTGTGTGGCCCTTGCCAATGTATTGGTGGTTGATTTGCATATCAATTGTGGTGCTGGGATGTTAGCCAATCATGGGTAACCTTGAGTTGCACCCCACCCCTGGTAAAGAAGCTTTCAAGTGTATGAGGGAAGGGAGGATATTATGCACAGGAGTGGTGCACGTGGAAGGACTACATTAACCAACTTAACACATACCTTTGAAGTTTTTTGAATGTTTCAACTTAAAAATCACCACTGACATCGTGCAATATGAAAAAAAAAGTCATAGAAAGAAACTTATTAAAAAACTTATTTCCTTACAAAATAAAGTTGATAGCCAGATTTGTCAAATCTGGCCTTTTTAAAAAGCAATTGGCCATGAATTTTTTGGCTTGGCCATATTTACAATTTGAGCCATTTTGATGCCATCTTTTTTTTTTTTGGTGTGCTAAGAGCATTTGCAATTGGCCCTTTTTGTGAGTTTTTGGCCAGAAACTGTGTTTCCTCCGCCCAATTCTTCTTCACTGTACTGGCTACAAAAGAAGTCAAAAGGACATTGTTGCATTGCGTTAACAGACAAAGGTTGTCTGTTAAATTTGGTCGGTGTACTTCTTTGATATTAATATTAATAAAATAGAGCTCATATAAATAAAAATATAAGATGTATTCTCAATACAAATTTGTTTCTTACTTTATTATATTCATCAGTTGAAAGAAATGTAATAAATAAGTTTATATTTATGATATATGTTCAGCGTTTCATTCTTTTGAATTTTCACGCTTTCCCTATACATCGTTGGTGTTCTTAATACGTATAATGATGAAATTGTTATATTAATGGTCTTAATAGTCAATTTATTACTGTGCGAGTCATATTTACAAAGCTGCATACCGATTCCTCCCGAGCACCAAACAAAAAGGTGGAACACACAATTCCTTGCTCACTACCACTATTTACAAAGCTGCATACCGATTCCTCCCGAGCACCAAACCAAAAAAGCTGAACACCCAATTCCTCGCTCATTACCGCTATTTACAAAGCTGCATACCAATTCTTCCCTAGCACCAAACCAAAAGGTGGAACACCCAATTCCTCGCCCACTACCACTATTTACAAAGCTGCATACCGATTTCTCCCTAGCACCAAACCAAAAGGTGGAACACCCAATTCCTCACTCACTACCACTATTTACAAAGCTGCATACTGATTATCCCTAGCACCAAACCAAAAAGGCTGAACACCCAATTCCTCGCTCACTACCACTATTTACAAAGTTGCATACCGATTCCTCACGCGCTACCACTATTTGCAAAGCTGCATACAGATTCCTTGTGAGTACCAAACCAAAAAAGCTGCACACTACCACTATTTACAAAGCTGGATACCGATTCCTCACGATTGATCAACCCCAATACAGCATGTGTGGGTGGCAGTGATTCGTAATTTCCCTTGTAATGCTAGTTATCAGTTAGTGCTGGCTTTTAGTCAACCAGCAAATTTAACAATAAGTGACAGGTTTTCTTTTATTAATACAGAGACACACCACATCAGTCTCACCTTACATAGTGAACAGGTATGTTTTATAGTTCAAACTGCGTTTGTCAAGCTGTGATAAAGGTAACAGCTTCAAGTCTATCCTATCTATACATACAAGTTAAATTACTGACTGGGAATTCTAACTGTGACACCTGTTCTTTTCATTAAATTCAAAATCAGATCATTTACATAAGACGAGTAGGTATATGCTCCACCTTAAGCATTTAACTTCTGCATCAATCGTGCTGACTTTGTAAATTTAAAACTAATATCAATAACAGAACTTCACATGAAAGTTTAAGAAATAAATCTTATATTCATAGAAGTTGATCGTGTCATGGAGACAAAATTTTGGACACTCGAGCTTGCGGAGTACAGGAAACATGCAACATACATTTCAGGTAAAGAGTGTGCTGTAGGGGGGAATGTGTGTAATAGCCTGGTACATTTTCTTACTAATATTTAGTAGAAAACTGAGATTCCAATCTTTTTATGTATAATTGAAATAATTTTTATGCATCATTAAATTTCATCTTAACCCCTAAAAATATTTTAGATATCAAAACAAAGTTTTTTTATGTTAAACTAGACCTAATTACAAGATATTTTCAGTTGCAAGTTTTCTGAAATTTTTCTGTTTATGGGTGTAAAACCCCCTCTGATGAAGTGATCATATATGGTGCCTTCCCTCAAAAAGTGACCAAACATGAAAAATATAAAAAAATTAAAGTAGAAAGTTAAATAAAACAGAATTAAAGAACAACATTCAATATAATGAATAGATACAAAAAAATTGATAATGCCAAAAAAATAACACCTCCAAGTTGATTTTAAAAGTGTATTGTGCATGCCAAAAACAGGCTAATTTAATGGGGTCTGGTATGCCTCAAAACAGTTTCTGTCTTTGTTCAAGCACAAGTGTACTTTGCAAAGCTTGCAAACCACATTGGTACAGATTATGTATGAGGTCCGAGAGCCACAGGTGGAAAAGGCAGAGCGAGATTTGGGACGTCTTTACATGACGGCAAACTGGGAGGAAAGAGATTGGTTCAAAGTTAGCGCCCTGATACCATTGTGGAAACTCTGGCACTTGACGAGACTTCAGTCATTGGTTCTTCGGGTCACAGCTGAAAATGGGAAGGTGGGTCATCTCGAAAGATAATGAGGCAATGCGAAAAATGGGTGTTTTTAGCAATTTGATTTATTTGCAGTTTTTAGAAACTGCCCAATAAAATGAGAAGATACAAAGCGAATTACTATTTTCTACATCTATCGCACCCCTCATCCCATCTTCAGTTACCCATCTTCACCTACCGATTGATCGTAGTAGTCCCAATGTCTGGTCCTAGACATTCCAGGTCTACACTGTCCGGCTTCACTCTCCCAACTGATTTCCCTCCAAAAAAACCAAAGACATCCCCTTTCCTCAGTTGAGCCAATACCCCAATCCCCTGGTGACCTATTTAAACTCAAAAGTTTTTCTGAGACACTTTTTCTTTCTATACTACCATGCAACAAAGGCTTTATCTGTTACATGACCTTCACTCTGTTACATTAGATCACCAATTGGACATCAACCCGTTTCCCTCTACCCCTTTCGGTCCACTCCAAGGACGTTTAACTGCCTGACGACGGGACACTTCGAGAACGCAGCCGGAGATCAGGACCATTGTTGCCACTGCTGGGTTTTTCAATTCCATGCTGGGTTTCTGGGTTTTTATTTCCATAATTCAATAAAATCTGGGTTTTTATCTGTGTCCAGGCACATCTACCTCAAAAAATGAAAGTATATGTATTCACTTTGTTGATAATTGTGTTTGGCGAGAGTTTGTTAAGCGGGAGATCCTAAAAATGGATGCATTTTGTTAAGGGGGGGATTAGTGTAGGTGTTTAACCCATTAACTGCTGAGTGCTGAGAGGGTCATACTTTTTATCTACCAGATGTAAGGGAAGCAACTCTTTAATGTAAATTTATTCAAAATAATGATTTACGGCTAGGGTTTGTTAAAGGGGAGTTCCTAAAAATAGATGCATTTCGTTAAGGGGGGATTAATGTAGTGATTTAACCCATTAACTGCCGAATGCTGAGGGGGGGTCATACTTTTTTTTACGTCACGTACACCAGATGTAAAGGGAAGAAACTCTTTAATGTAAGTTTATTCAAAATAATGTTTTTATGCACACCAGACATAAATAGAAATGTAATAGGTTTGTTTTAAAATTAAATATCAAATAAAAAATATTTTTCCTATCAGAATGCAGAGTTAGTTAAACTGAATATGCATGCCAGAAAGCAACTATTTTGATGTAATGTTTTTATGCATGGAAGAAACATCAGAGGTATATAGTCGCATTGGATCAAAAAAGCCTTATGTCCACTTTTTGGAAAAATAACATTTTTACATATTTACAAATGTTACATCAGTTTCTTACTTCAAAACAGCCTTATGTCCAAATACACTCATGAAAAGGCTATCATATCTGGAGATATCGACTTTCACTTAAGGTAAATCAAATACAGAAACTTGTGTCAAAAAGGTCTTAACTCCAAGTGCATTGATTCAAGAAAGCCTTATGTCCACAAAAGCATGTGGTATAAATATAAGGAGAGCTGTGGAAAGAGTGCAAAATTACCAAAAAACATTGTTACAGTCACCTTTTCTGTTTTTTCTGCCATCAAAATATAACTGTTCAAAATATTTAATTGCTCATATCTCAAAAGCATAAAAATGGACGTATAGCCTTTTTGATCCAATGCTACGATATAGAAATTAAAGTTTTTTTAAAGAGTTTTTGCTTGCAAATTTTTAAAATTTGTCAGTGGAAAAAAATTAAAAAAATAAAAATTCATAACAAGGGAAGAGAATTCATAAACGAAATAAATTTATAACAGGGAGACAATTCATGTACTTACTTTTGATTTTAGTAGTACCAGGTTTCTGTGACATAAGCAACATTCCTAAGCAGACCACAGAACTGAGGTAGTACTGCGTATATTGCAATGTAAGTATTAAATTAATGATTAGTTTAGTTTTGATTGCATTATACACGTTTAAATTATTTATTTGGTAGTTCTTCTAGCGTATCTGGGTTTCCTGTACTTTGAACTCCAGTGATGCCTCAAAACAACCACTTGTACATCAATACAGGCCTGCATCATTGTAAAGGAGTTCATTATAGCACAGTTCCCAATATCAGGCAGGTGGATGGTGGACCCCAAAATATTAAACTAGCTCCAAAATAGCTAGATCCAGCTCCAGCTCCAAAATGGCTAGCCCAAGCTTCAAAATAGCTAGATCCAGCTCCAGATCTAGTTTCAAAATAACTGGATCCTGCTCCAAAATAGCTAGCTCCAGCTCCAAAATAGCTAGATCCAGCTCCAGATCTAGCTCCAAAATAGCTAGATCCAGCTCCAGATCTAACTCCAAAATAGGTAGTAATCGGTTATAACACGGTTGGCTTTCTTGGACCCCAACATCCACGTTATAACAGGGGATGCCTAGAGGGGGAAACACAACTGAAGATAATTACTTATTTCCTTCCCTCCTGAAATCGGGTCACGTATCAGATTAATAACTCAGTTTTGCAAAACAACTGAGAAAATAAAAATGGCCGCTAAAACAGGGGTTGGCAACGTTTTTGTCTCTGCAGGCTGAATCACATATTAATAACTGGATGGTGGGCCAGATAAATGCCAGAAAAAGGCTTGAAATATGGGAATTATCCATTTAAATACATCTAGTTATATTTTTGCCTCAAATCAATGTACATATAATGCATGCTAGAAAATCATTCGTGCTTAAACAAGAATGCCATTAGCTTTTAGTCAGATCAATTTTTAGAAACTGTTCCAAAACTGTCAACATAGGTTTCTTCAGTTTTCAAGTCGGGCTGGCTGGCTATGTATGTATGTATCACGTGTACAGACCACACCAATAGAGCTAGAGGGCTGAAAATGTCAACATTTACTCTTTATGTCTAGAAAAACGTTTTTTTCGTTTTGGGGGGAGAAATTCCCCCTAAATAGGTTTTTGGTGGGGAGGTTCAATTTATAATGCAAGTTTATGCTAAAAAACGGGGAGAGAAGTAACTTATTCATTCATCACCCCTTTTGTTTAACTGATCACCCCCAACATGCTGCCAAAAAAGGTTGGCAACATGATGGTTTCTATTGTAGTATTGGTTCTTTTAACACTTGTCAAAGCCTAACATTACCAGAAAAAAAAAGGGAAAATATAGGAAAAATGGATCAAATTTACATGAGTCACCCTGAAAATTGTTGAATCGAAAAGAGACACATTTTTCCTTGACACCGGATTTGTTCGAAGTTACTTACATTCGATAAAAAATAGTTTTAAAATAGTTTTAAAAAAAACAAAAAAAAATCAACCCCTAACAAATTTTCAAAGTTACTAAGATACCTTCTCCTGGAAAAATAAAAAGTATTTTTTGTGCTGTCAATCCAACTATTCTTCATAAAACTAGGTTTTGACTTTTTATAGCAATTATTAGAGTTTACATTTTAGTCATTCAGTAACTGTCATCTTAGCGTAATAAAAAATAAAAAACGAAGGTTGAATTGAAAGCACAAAAAATATTTTTATTTTTCCGGGAGAAAGTATCTTAGTAACTTCGAAGATTTGTTTAAAAAAAAAAAAAAAAAAAAAATATATTTTTGCTATCAAATGTAAGTAACAACCGGTGTTGAGGCAAAATGTGTCCCTTTTTGATTCAACAATTTTCAGGGTGCCTGATGTAAACTTGATCCGAAAAAAATTATATGATAGAAAAAGACAGATCACGCATTACAAGGATATTGCTTTCCAATTGGAGACACATGTATATACTTACAGGCCTTGTACCATGGGGGAATGAAAAAATGTTTAAAAAAAGATTAATAAATGGGTGGGGCAAATAGTAACCAAACCAAATGCAGCTTTTTATGCCAAATTTTCTGCAATTTTAATCTAATTCAGATGTAAGAATGGCTAATAATTGCAAAATGGTTGACTCTTACTTTCATATTATGTTTTATTCATATTACCTCTGTCAACGTAGTTGGAGAGGTATATGTATTTGGTAATGTCTTTCCATCTGTCCACACAATATCTCCGAAAGTACTTAATCGATTTCTATGATATTTTGTGGAAGGGTGGGCAATGGGGTCAGGAAGAGGTGGTTAAAATCCAGGAATTTTCTTTCGATTGAGAGATATTTCTCTGTACATTCATGTATACCAGGGTTTCCCAACCTGGGCAATATAGCAAAATTTTGGTGGGCGATATAGGATTTTGAGTATTAAGAAGGTATTTCAACATATGCTACCCGGAAAAAATATTCAAAGGTGTGGACATAGAAATACAACGTAGGGTGGGTAATTGTGCATAGATCCACCCAAAAACGTAATCACTTATTCTGTAGCCTATTGTCTACTCTTCCATCGAAATTCACTGAGAACTTTTGGAGATATTGTGTCGACAGCTATCTCCACATGTTCTTGTGTCTGCCCACACAATATCTCCAAAGGTTCTCAGTGATTTTCAATGAAATTTTGTGGACAATAAACTACAGAAGAAATTATTAAAATGTGGGGCGGATCCATGCAAAATGTTTGGGGAAGGGCTGGAGCCACTCTGGTCTCCCTGCTTGTTACGGGCCAGATTTAGTGACCTGATTGAAGAGATCTGTTCAATTTTCAAAAAAATACTTTAACCACACCAAAATAAACTAGCATTCCAAGGGAAATTATGAATCACTGTTACCTATATATGCTTCTTTTTACCTTGTGAATTAAACAGTGGTGGTGGGCAGTGATTACTAAATAGTCCAAATTTTCAAAAAACAAGTGAGAATGCTGCTGGACACAAACTAAGGGATCAATTTGAAATAAACT
This sequence comes from Architeuthis dux, assembly GCA_006491835.1. Lineage (NCBI taxonomy): Eukaryota > Metazoa > Mollusca > Cephalopoda > Oegopsida > Architeuthidae > Architeuthis > Architeuthis dux. The sequence goes on from VCCN01002358.1 coordinate 331,916, forward strand.
TGTAAATTGAATACCCATCTAAAGACCTATTTTAGGGGGGATTTTTCAATTTTTTCCCTACTCATTGAGGGGAGTATGTGTGTGCAAAGTTTCAAGTTTCTACTATCAACAGTTCAGGCTGGGCGAAGTCTGTATACATAGATACATATAAATGTCAGAACACGTGAATAACCTAAACCCAGCAATAAACCAGTGTTGTGTGTAGCAGTGATTAACTAAACCCAGCAATAAACCAGTGTTGTGGGTAGCTGTGATTAAATAAACCAGTGTAGTAGGTAGCAGTGATTAACTAAACTGAACAATAAACCAGTGTTGTGGGTAGCAGTGATTAACTAAACCCAACAATACACCACTGTTGTGGGTAGCAGTAATTAATAGGTAGCCAGCCAGACCCACTTAAAAACTGAAGAAACAGTTTGATTCACAGTTCCTAATAATACTGCTATAGTTTACAATAGAAAATAAAAGCACCTCAGTTAGAGCTGAATACCTCAACTATGCATATAAAACCTGAGTGATATTTTTTTTTATCCATTTTTCAGATTAAAATGTAGGCCTCCTATGTTCCTTCAAATAGGTACTTGACATATCAACACAGCTTCAAGTGAATCTATGCTAATGTAATTCTATACACCCTTTTAAGAAAATATATATTTGAAATGGTAGACCTACAGACCAATTAAATTTCAAACATCTATTCACTACTTAAGATTTCTTTGTGAACGAAAAGTCATTTTTGTTTTTTTAGAAACCATCAACCAAAACGGTCAACATAGGTTTCTTTAGTTTTTAAGTGATTCTGCCTGGCTGGCTATCTATGTATTGATGTGTCACAAATACAGGCCACATCGAGGATAACAAATCTGTAGCTATAATCATGGAGCCAAATGTATAAAGGCTTGTGTAGACAAGTCTAAATATCAATCTTTATTATTATTGGATGAAGTATTGTAACACCACGTTTTATTAAATTTGACTAGTTTTTACCTTCATCCTAATTTTTAGTTTTATACAACTTATTAATTCGGGCCATTGTTTCTATGGCAACAAATTGCGCTGTTATTCGAAACAGTGGCCCAAATTAATAAGTTGTATAAAAACAACTAAAACTTGGGGTGAAGGTAAAAACTAGTCAAATTTAATAAAAAGTGCTGTGTTACAATACTTCATCCAATAATAATAAAGATTGATTTATAAAAAAGACTACTAGGTCTCATATGTAAAACAACATAAATATGGCACAGAGTTGTAGGAAGTGAATTTATAAGTGTGAATCAGCTTCTGCTAATCCATGAAGTCTTTGTGGCCAATTAGTAAAAGCAGTTCGGCATAAACTAGTCTCTCTCTGGCAATGAGGGTGTGAGTTCGATTCTCACCAAAGGCTTACTCTTTATTTTACGATTGATTGGCCCGAATTAATAAGTTGTATAAAAACAACTAAAATTAGGATGAAGGTAAAAACTAATTAATAAAGTTTAAATATATCTTTCAACTAAGTTAAAAGTGCATCAGATGGAAAATAAATTATTAAATTTGACTAGTTTCATGCCGGGAAGTCGGAATGAAAATGATTTTCATTTCGACTTCCTAGCATGAATAATTCACTTTTCTGCAATGTTCAAATTTCTTTTGATGAAGTTGTTCACAACAACAAAATGCATAAAGGCTTATCTTCATGATAATAAATATGTTTGAGGCGTAACACGCTTTTCTCAATCTTTCTTTTCCACATCTACCATATATATATGAATGTAAATATGAAACATTATATTCTAATGTCCCTTAAAAGTTACAATACAAAAAAAGAAAAAAGGCCTTGTGATCTTCACTCAGTGTTGATAAAACATTAAACTCTGGTATTCACGTTTGGTGAGAGTTTTCTTTTCCCAAAATAGAATATCTCAGACTTAAAAAGACAATCACTGAGAACTAGGATACAAACAAACAAATTCTGGGTCATTTTTTCACAGAGTTCAGAAAGCTGTTTTGTTCCGCTAAGATCAGATCAAGTTATTAACACAATGTACAAGAAAAGTGCTTTAATTTGCAAAAATAATTTATTATTGATAAACTATACCTATAAACACCATGTTTTGAGCTTTGTAACACTGATTTTGGTCACACTAAATATATGTTGATATCTAAGTGTGTAGACCAGCTACAACTTTTTCATGCAATTATTTTTATACATAGCCCCAACATATCTAAATACAATGGTAAAAAAACCCCGAAGATTTGTGTATTTAAAACAGATATTAGACTTCAAATGGTTCTTTGAACTTGTTGTTTGTGTTGTAAACACGTTTTGTCTGATCCATTCTTCAGCCTTCTTCAGGTATAAAATCCAAGTGTGATGGGTTAAAACAGAAGTTATGTTTAATGGGGGTAACCCTTATAGCATAGGGCCCAGGTGTTTCTATGTCTTTGTCTTGTCGGGTTTAGGTTTGTTGAGAATTGTAAGCCACTTTGGGTTGAACTCCACGCTTGTCTGGCTAATGCATTTAGTCGACATTTTGATGGGAGCTGCCTCTTTGATTTTTCTCTGCTTCCAACATCGTTCTCTGTCAATAATCTGGACTTCCTCCCAGAGAGGAAGATGGTCGCCGTTCTCTCTCCATATGTGGAGAGTTTAAATTTAGTGACGATTGTTATTGTTACGGTGGTGTGACGACAAAGTGGAAAGGGACTCGCCCGAGGAAATGACCTGCTTGAGGTATCGGCTGGCTTAACATCCAAGTACATGACTGATTCCCGTTCTGATAAAAAGGCTGTTCCACTGAGAAAGAGATCAGAAGGTTTCTCTGCTGGCTACAGTAGTAGAACGATCGGTCTGCAATAATTGCAGTTTTTGTTATTACGCTTGTTCCTTGTGGATTGTGATAAGCGAGGAAGGAAGCATTCCGGTGGTGAACTGGAGTTTGACAAAAACCATCTAGCCAGCAGTGAAGCCTTCTGATTTATTTCTCCCCCAACAGCCTTTTTATCAGAATGGGAATCAATCATGTACCCGGATGTTAAGTCAACCGATCATAACATATGGGCAACACCTAGATGATTATCACACACCCGGATGTAAAAACTTTTGTGAAATGCTTATGCATCGACTTTTTCACTACAGTTACAAATTTTCTCTTTTACTGAAATCACGACCAAGTGATCAGCTGGTGGCTCTCTTACCAACTGAGCCAAACTGACAATATAAACCTACAAATTTATTTAATATATATACAATTCGTTTTTGGCGGGGGGGAGGGGTAAATCAATTTTCAGCAAGAAACTTTGTGACAGACCTGTCTGCGAAAGCAAATCTCCATTGTTATAAAAATGAAATGTAATAAATTTTCAGCAATTAAAGATGACTGAAACAGCTTGTAACAGTCGTTGTGCAGCAGCTGCTGAAACTTAGTAAAGAACTTTAATAAACAAATATTTTATCTATCTTAGAAGTCGGTAATAAAGTCAACGTGAGACAACAATACAGAGATCGAGACCTTCTTTTAATCGGCAACGACAGACATTATTGATTGAGTCTAAGAATGAAATCCGAACCCCCAAGCAAGATTTCCATGTTTTTTTAATAGGCAACTTAAGTTTTATTTATTCATTCGGCCTTTAATTTGGTCTGGGAAGGATATGATAAAAGGTGATTGCAAGCCAGTTATAAAGGCATCTCTGATGTATTCGTCTCGATATTGCATTGCTGTTACTGCCTTGAAATTACACTCCTTACTCAAGGTTCTCAGTAACTGGAAGTATTCATCCAGGGATTCTCCAGTCTGCTGATGGCGGACAGCTAATCAGTATTGTGCAAAGATCTCGTTAGTAGGCTTGACGAATTGTGACTGCAGTATCTTTACGGCCTCCACGTACTTGTAATAGGTACTCCAATGAGTTTTTACAGGAAGATCTTATACATCTGATGCCTGTTTCCCCTTATAGGTCTTGTTATTCTGAACATTTTGATACCTCATTTGTCTCTCTACTCCTATTAGTTCAATAATTATGATTATTTAATCATTTGTGGACTCGCAGCAAATTGAACACTTACAAAAAAAAAAAAAATTTTTTAAATACATCTTTTCTCCCCCCACCCGACAGAATGTTAGCTTCTTTAGCTGTGATCAGTCAAATCAGTCCTTATGATGCAATCCATTTTTAAGTCATCCTACTTTGCCAAAATATTAAATATATTTAATAAGTAAAATATACGTGGTTATTGTTGTTATTAAAAAAGAAATGTCTCTAATTGTCTTCAAATCTGTATCATGCGTGGGTGTTTCTTTGTATACATTCAACTTCCTGTGTATTTCCGGCCAAGGATTGTAAGATATTTATATCTAAATCTATGTATTTGAAGACATTTCTTTTTAATAACAAGAATAATCACGTCTATTTTACTTAATAAATATATTTTCTTTACTTGAACAAATTTGACTTAAATATATATGTGTTGAATATTTAGCCGTGGGCGGAGAACACAGATTTGACCCGGTGTTGAAACTTATAAACAGGATATCGATGGAAACCCCAAACTGCAAGGTGCCAGGGACAGGAAGACACGGGTGGTGAAAGTTATAAACAGGATATTGACTGAACTTGCAGGTGGTGGCTGGAAAATCAGTGTGGGTGTTCAAACCCGATAAAAGTGACACAGAGGCCCTCAGAAAAGGGGAGAGACAGAGAGCAGTTGGGCTTGGGGCCAGTTCCCCTGTTGGGAACAGTCTGTCGGCTCTCATTATCTCTCTCCAACTCGTCATTCTCCGCCACTGAACAATGTATCTTTTGAAATAAAAATATATCATCATATTTTTAGAAACCAAGTTTCGAGTCTTCCTTTTTCTCCAAGTTCAGGATTTTCCTCCCGCGCTCCAAGATGGATATACAACATCTGTAGCAGGCAATCTAGGACAGTGGTTCCCAACTTTTTCGATTCATTACCCACTTTGTCAATAAGATTACTAGTATTCCCCCACCTTCCTTTATTAAGTTGCAACAAAGAATAATTTCAAATAACTTTATTTTACGCATATTTAGACAGATTCATACTAAGAATTAGTTTAATTTTATAATTGTACAGCTGCTGATATGTATTTGTTACTCAAAGAAAGCAAGTGGAAATAATTAGAACACATCATTTGAAACTCCATTTTATTACAAAGAAAATAAGAATTCTGCTATTGTAACTGATATACACATCAATGTGATCTGTTTTTGTTTTTTTCCTACTAGTTCTTCGATTTGTGGGTCTATTAATGAGAGAGCACATCTTAAATCATTCTCAACTTGGAGCTTATTTCAAGCCTTTGACTTCGACTTATGGACTGGAAGTTTATTTTTACCTAATAGCCTTATTCCGCCCCCTTTGGACTACCCCCCCTCCAGTTGGGAACTACTGATCTAGGAGAAGGACAACTCTGATTCCAAACCAGGGAGTGGAGGCCCCTTAAGAGGGTTGGATACCCAATTTGACATCCTTCTGGCAGCTCCTTGCAGCCAAGCTAATGCCAGACGTATCGCACTCTACTTTCCTCTGGACTACATCAGCAAGGCCGAGAGGGGATTCTGATGACCAGGCATCCCAGGAACTTGTTCTTTTGTTGTTCCATAATCCATCTTTACACACTTTGGGTATTCACACGAGCCAGAATGACCAGTATTTATGGCAGTTCCTGCTGCCTATGCTAACTCAAACTGAGTACCGATTGGCCTAGAGGAGAGGCAACCACCGCTCCTGATTGGCCACTTGTACTGGCTCCTACATGTATTCTCAATCTTTCATTTTCCATACTGACAAGTATACATGTTGGATACTGGGGTGTCCTGGACTTCATTATAAAGGAAACTCGAAGACTTGCTTATAAAAATATCTGGACATATTTTTATTACACAACATACATCTTTGTTGGCCGGAGAGTGAAGAGTGGGAGAGAGATAAGGAGAACCGCCAGTCTGTCCCCAAGACGGCACAGCTGATGTCTGTCTCTTCTTTTAGTTCGGCGATTTCTGTCCGCCCCCAAGTTTTCTATTCGGGTCTGCTTTATAGGTTTCTCTAACGCCTACGCAGTGTCAATCACCGGTCCCCACATCCTGTTTTGAATACTGATGCAATATTCCTATTTCCTAAGGTGATCGGGGTCACTCACATTTCAGGTGTCTGACCCCAGGATAACCTTTAGATATCATAACACACAATAAATATTTATTTACATTATTAACAGCTTGATTGATTGATTGTTTTGTTTAACAGCACATCGACCCTTGGTGGCTTATTTAGTGCCGAATTCAGTAGGGGGAGGTGGAGGGGGGATCCCATGTCCATGACTAGAGACTTGAGGGGGGAGAATCCCAAATCTCTGTCACTGAGACAAATGCCGCAGGGAGCAGAATGGGGGGGGGGAGGATCCCAAAAGCTTCTGAGGATGAATCCTAAGCATGCTAATGGCGATCGCCGCCCGACCAGCTGGCCAAGATGTCCTGTGCAACTTCTCCCAGGATGATACCCGAGCATACCACAAGGACCCCCGAAGGGCCGTGGTTCTCTGAACTTCAAGGCCATATCGATTTCGAAGAACAGATACTACACTTTGATCTTTTTCTTTATTCGGCTCCCCACGGCGGCAAATTTGACAGGAAGTCTTTTTAATGTGGGGTCGGCCTGCACGCGAACGTGCGGGGGATCCCATGTCCCCGTGCAAATTCCTGTCACTGAGACAAATGCCACGAGGACCAGGATGGGTCCAAAAGCTCCTCAGGACGGATCCCGAGTGTGCTAATGGGGATCGCGACCAGCTGACTAAGATATCCTGCGCAACTTCTCCCAGGTATCTGAAGATACCCGAGCATGCCACAGGAACCCAAAGGGCCATGTTTCTCCGAACTTTGAGACCATGGCGGTCTCAAAGTTCACTTCAATCTTAGCACGTTATCAGCCGCAGCCAAGATATCCTGCGCAACTTCTCCCAGGACGATACCCGAGCATGTCACAGGACTCCATACGGGCCATGTTTCTCCGAACCTCAAAGCCATGACGGTTTCGAAGAACAGATACTACACTTTGATCTTAGCCAAAAGGCTGCAAAAACTTAAAGTAAGAAGGTGAATGTGAAGAGATAGCTTCTTATGTGTATGTGTGTGTGTGCATGTTTATATGTATATGTGGAACTTTCCATTTAATATACATAGTGAATTGGTTCATAGATTACAGATCGCCATACACTTCACCCAGACATGCACCCAATGGGTGGGGGGGGCATTGATTTTTCTCTGCCAATGACCCTCATTTCAAGTATCGCGCAATTTTAAAAGGTCGATTCTATTATTAGTCATGGAAACAACAGGTGGTGCCGGTTCAAAAAACATTGATAATGTGATTTTTAAAACATGACTAAAGACTCAAACATTGTCTTGGAGAAACGGGTCATTTGCAATCCCCCGATCAGGCCTTCTCACCTAGGGTGAAGGTGTTTGAAAGATGGAACCATATAGTCAATAAAGGATCTTATGTCTTTGTTATTTGCTAGTTTGTTATTTTCTGTCTTTAGCTGTGTTGGTTAAATGCATTTGGTTATAACCGTATTTAGCTGTGTTTAGAAAAAAGAATGGAGAGGAATCGAAGACGTGTGCTCAGGGCAATCGCATGTGGTTTTTTATATTACGCATACAAATATACATACATAAATATTATATGTAAAATTGTTTTATGTAACCCCAACTTAATGTACCCATACAAAAAGATGGTATTATTCTTTGCTTGTAACAGCGTTGCAGCTAACATATATTCTGAATATACCCTTTTGCTCCTCCCTCTGGAAAAGGGGCAAAGGACTCCCGTGCCTATTATAACCAATTTCCACCATAAGCTCGATTGTACATAAAACTAGCAAGCTAAAATAAAATAAATTAATGAATTCAACATATTTTACAAAAGAAATGGTTTATTTCTGATTGCGCTGTTATTTGTTGCCATAGAAATAGTGGCCCGAATTAATAAGTTGTATAAAAACAACTAAAATTAGGATGAAGGTAAAAGCTAGTCAAATTTAATAAAAAGTGGTGTGTTACAATACTTCATCCAATAATAATAAAGATTGATTTATAAAAGTTGTATAAAAACAACTAAAATTAGGATGACGGTAAAAACTAGTCAAATTTAATAAAAAGTGGTGTGTTACAATACTTCATCCAATATTAATAAAGATTGATTTATAAAAAGACTACTAGGAGTCAGTTGTAGGGAGTGAGGTTATGCTCGGGAAAAGCACATTTCAAAACACAAATTATTTTAAAATATCTAGGTAAAGAAATTTTATGAATAACAAAACCCAAATAATCCCAACTAATCATAAATTAACATTAAAAACGAAAAAATGTCTTATATCCATTGTCTAATTAGGCAGATGGAGTTGGAAAAAAAAAAAAAAAAAAAAGAAGAAATTAGGATCCCCACCCCCAGCTCTAAATCCTGGATCCAGCTCTGTAGACCTATCTAGAAAAAGCATTCCAAGGGAAATTATGAATCACCACCACCCATATATGCTGTGTTGGGGGTGATCAATTCAAAAGATGGAAAAATCGGTAATCAATGAATAAGTTACTTCTCTTGCCTTTTGTTGGGCTGTGATCACTAAAAAGGGTCTGAATTTTCAAAAAAACAAGCAGTGACCAATTTAGCATAAAATTACATTGCATATTGAACTAAATGGATACTTAGACAGGGGGTTAAAAAAACAAACTAGCATTCCAAGGGAAATTATGAATCACT
>VCCN01002358.1:346863-357314 GCA_006491835.1 Architeuthis dux
GGGGGGTGCTGTGAATAATTTGGTAACCGGACAACACGACCGCCAATATTTAAAACCCGGACATTTCAGCGAAAATGACTATCTAGACAGGATTTAAAACGAAACAGAATCAAAATATGTAAATCTAATGCAATTTACAATAAGTTAATTCATGTTTGTTGTTTAGTGTTTTATATATCTTTTTTTTCTGCTAATTTTTACAACATAAACCATTTTTACGGACACATCTCCAGCGTTTGAAACTGTTTCATCTTCTTTCTTCAAACATTCGGCCAATTTTTTGTTCTGGCAGGGCAAAAATGGTCAAAAAGATGCAAAATAATGGCCAAAACGAATGCTTGCTTAAACATTTTGGCTATTTTTAGTATATTTTTGGCGCGTATTTTTTTAAATTTAGTGCTATTTTAGCAAACTGAGCACTTCTACTCAGGCCCCTCCCCCCATAATCGCTGTACACCGGCGACGGGCCTGCCCCAACCCTTAGAAGTCATATTTCCGGTTTTAAAAAAATCAATGCGTATTTCGCATAAGGTCTGACTTCTAACCGGTTTCAGAACAAGACACCTGTTAAAAACATCGAGTGAGCGAGTGTGTGGAAAATTTATGAAAAGAAAAACAGAACTTAATACATAAATTATATTGCTATTGCTGTGAATAAATCAAATTGTTCATAGCGACAGAAATAATTAATTAAACATTGTATAGCTGACGTCAACAACCGGTGTAGCAGAAAAGTGTTTTCCCCTTTTTTTTTGCATCCGTAGTCGATTTCGACAATCGTTAAAATCTGTGCGTTCACAAAACGAAGTATTACCAATAACTAAATATCACTTTAGTGTTAAATTATTTGAGTGCAGGAGGGTTCTATCTGAAACAAAGCAGATGACGTCGACGATGTCCGAAAAATTAAATAGATTCCTTTTTTTTTCTTAAAGCAACTCTAAAAATAAAATTAATTATCTCAGTCTGAAAAACCGTGAATGGCCTTGAACGTAAACAAAAGGTTTGACATTTTCTATAACATTTAACATTTTATTTTAGTGTGAAAAAAAGTAAACAATTTGTATATACAAGCACACATCATAACAATCATATTTATTTACACAATAATATCTAGGGCTTTAAACCTTTGCGGTGGTGTAATAAACATCATAATTCTTCTTTAAAATCATTTACATCTCTTGATAGCACTACATATTCTGATAATCTATTCCGAAGTCCTACCACCTATTGCTAAAAAAAAGAATTTTCTGATATTCAATCTACTTCTACCGTATATGTGTGGCCTCAGTCCCTTGTACCCTCTTTCTAGTAAAAAAAATACATCATGGTTTACTAGTTCTAAACTACGCATAATCTTAAACATTTCTTTTAAGTCTCCCCGATCTCTCCTATTTTCTAACGATGTTAAACCCTAACACATTTAGCCTATCCTCATAACTCATGCTTTTTAATTCCGGTACTAACTTCGTTGCTCGTCTCAGGACTTTTTCTAAACGATTTGTATCTCTCCAAGTATGGTATATCGTGAAAACTGAAAGAAACTTCTTTTTTTGACGTTTTAGAACATTTTATTATAGTGTGAAAAAATAGTATACAATTTGTATATACAAGCACACATCATAACAATCATATTTACACAATATCTAGGGCCTTAAACATTTGCGGTGGTGTAATAATCATAATTCCCGGTAATCTATTCCAAAGTCCTATCACTCTATTGCTAAAAAAAAGAATTGAAAAAAAAAAAAAAAAAAAAACTTATTCATTCAGGTAGAAAAAACAGGCCCCCTGTTTTTGCGCAATTCAAATTTCGCTTGCTTTCAAATTCAACTTTTCAGTCTTTATATCATAAAGATTACCAACTGAAGATACATCTGTCATTAGAAAATAGGAGAGATCGGAGAGACTTAATAGAAATATTTAGGATTATGCGTGGTTTAGAAGTAGTAAAGCCTGATGTATTATTTTTTTTACTAGAGAAGGGGGTACAAGGGCCAGACATAACCTAGAAGCAAATAATATCAGAAAATTCTTTTTTAGCAATAGAGTAGTTAGGACTTTGGAATAAATTACCGGAATATGTAGTGCTATCAACAGAAGTAAATGATTTTAAGAAGAATTATGATGTTTATTACACCACCGCAAAGGTTTAAGGCCCTAGATATTGTGTAAATATGATTGTTATGATGTGTGCTTGTAGATACAAATTGTATACTTTTTTTCACAGTAAAATAAAATGTTAAAATGTTCTAACAGATGCAATGTTGGTATTTAAGGTGTGAGTATTTTAGAAATGTTTATATGTGTGTGATAAGCTAGTTTCTTTTGTTAGGTTGTTGTTTTTTTTAAACAGGTTAACAGAAATAAAGTTTACTGTTTTTGTCTGAAAGGGAGTTCCAGTATGAAAGGGATCTTGATGGCATAAATCAGACGTAATAGGGTTTGGTATTTAAGGTGTGAGTATTTTAGAAATGTTTGTATGTGTGTGGTAAGATCAGAATTTCTTTTGTTAGGTTGGGTTTTTTTAAAACATGTTATTGTTAACAGAAATAGAGTTTACTGTTCTTGTCTGAAAGGGGGTTCCAGTATGAAAAAGGGATCTTGATGGCATAACTCAGATGTAGTGTTTGGCATTTAAGGTTCGAGTATTTTAGAAATGTTTATATTTGTGTGGTAAGCTAGTTTCTTTTGTTAGGTTGTTTTTGAACATGTTAACTGAAACAGAGTTTACTGTTTTGTTTGAAAGGGAGTTCCAGTATGAAAGGGATCTTGATGGCACAAATCAGATGTAATAGGGGTTGCTATTTATTTAAGGTGTAAGTATTTTAGAAATGTTTGTATTTGTGTGGTAAGATCAGAGTTTCTTTTATTAGGTTGTTTTTTAACATGTTTGTTAACAGAAACAGAACAGGGTTTACTCAAGTCTGAAATGTTTTTCTTTTAGTTTTTAAACACTCAAAATTAAAGGCCATGACTTTAGTGCCGATTAAAATTGTTAAAAGATACTCCACGTTGTGATTCAAAACAACAAAAAAAATCTATTTTAAAACTCAAGGATATTTAAAAGATAATTTATTTTGAATATTAAAATTGAAAGCCGTTCGTGGACCTTTTTTTTTTTTTTTTTACACAGACCACACACAGAATGTTCCCCAAAAACCCATCTCATTTCTCCAGATTTTACAGAAAATATCTACCAATAAGATAGAAATGTTGTGTAAAGAACACAATATGCTATCTAATCATTGTATTGTGCTATTGTGAGCATCTCCGGCCTGTTTTGAAAAATTTCGACAGCCTATTTTAAAAACGTAATTAAAATTTTTAAAATGTTGATTTTAAGTTTTTTTTCTTATTTTTGCTAGAAAGAAAAAAGTCCAAATATTGGTCTTAAAAAAAATGTTTTTTCGTTAACGTAGAATCGGGCTGTTTTAATTCAGGGTTTAAAATTTACTGACATGAAATGAAAAGTAACCTTACACTAAAATTCTGGTTAGTTTGTACTCAAGCACACAGCAAATCATAACCAAACCTACTTGAAAAACTATTAAAATAATAAATATCTTTGAACACCCGCAAAATATAAAGGAGTGGAGTATACTAAACTTTGATTTTACAATTAATTTTTCAAGTACAAACTACGAGGCTTTACTTCCGTGAAAATGGCGGAAAGTACGTGCCCAGTTTCGCATTACACTTACATTGTAAATAGAAACCCCTTCGTAAAACCTTTAAAAAAATCATTGTTTCTCAAAACTGACAAATTGGCAGGAGTAAGTAAGGTATTATGGATTGAAAGCACAAAAAATAAATAGCGAAAAATGTTGTTTTTTTTTTTTTTCAAATATTCGACATATCAAATCTTAACCCCCAAAACCCACCGAGCGCATGTATGCTTATTGTTTAATGTTTACCCTTATAGAACTCAAACTGCCAAGCAGATATAGCAGACTCGATAACGTAGCCAAAAACACTACACGGGCGATATATTTGACTAAAAATGTAATTAAATAAATTAAAATTAAAAATTGTAAAAAAAAAAAAAAAAAAAAAAAAAAAGTGTTTTTTGCTTAGATAATCAAAAACTAAAGGCCATAGCGGTGTTAAAAGTGTTAAAAAGTAAAAAGGTTTTATTTGTACTTACTTTGGATCTCTCGTGTCTCGTAAAGCCCTGTCCAAGGCAATCATATCACTTGCAACTAAATTGAAAGCTTCTTTTTTAGCTACTATTTTAGCTTTTTCGGCCTGTTCCCCTGTTAGAACAAAACGTTCCCCTTGTTCCCCAGGACCACGCCGGTGAGGTTCTGCTTTCTGGTAATTCTCATACCTTTTCTTTCGGAACCGTAATTTTTCTTCTTCGGCAACGTTTTCCAGAAAAGTTGGTGGAAAGTGGTAATACATATAGATGAAAAGTGCAAATATTGCTAAAGTCAGCCATAGTTTGAGGTTCAATCGTCTCTTAAAAGAAATCCAACGCATTATATTCTTTTTAAAAAAAAGGTTTTTAACGTTGGGTCTTCGTGTTGTGTTTTTACTTTTTGGTTATATTCTCTTTCTTTAAACTTTAAACTCCAAGTAGTTCCTGTCTTCTTTGCTTGGGGGTCTTTTCTGACAGTCGTGCCTCAGTAAAAACACGTGTTGCTATGTTAAAACAGTTGTTAAGGACTGTGTGATCATCATCAATGTTGTAAAACCTAAAAAAGTTTTCAATTAGCAATTCACCCGCATGCGCGCACTTGCGTATAAACGCGACTTTAAATTTAAACTTTCTTCTTAAACAAAAGTTTTAAACAACGTCTCTGTGCAATAAAAGTATATAAAAATAAATTCCTTGTTTCTATTTCATATGTTAATGTCAATTAATAAAAACATAAAACTTTTTATATACTTTAAATTCCGACATTTTCACAGTAGTTGTTTTGTTGTTATACTGGTTCGTTCGGTGAATATTAAAATTATGCTTTCCACACGACTAGACTAATTTCGACTAGTGTAACTAAACAACTACTCTAATACCAACTGAATTGGTTTCCTTTTAAAAACTGATTATGTTTGGATCAATAAATCTATAAAAGCCCAGAAGGAGAAAAAAAGACAACTTTTTTCGTATACGTTGAAAAAGTTCTAAATAATCAATGAATTTATGCAGTTTGCTACAATGCATTAAATTATATCCACACAACTATAAATAAATAATAAAACAAAATAAAACTAGCGTTAGTATTACTAACTTAGTATTATTAAATTATAAAGTTTTTTTTATCGCAGGTCTTAATGTCTGTCTGATAAAAACAAAACAAAAATCAACCGACGTAAATATGGCTATTATAGTCTATCATAAAAAGGCAAGATTTATTATTATTGTTTACGAACAATTAGAAAAACTAAACAAAAAACGAAAAGTAAATGAAATTAGAAATGTTCAGATTGTCAGACGTTGAGAAAATTGACAAAGGAAAGACATGTTTTGATCACATTTTCGTGAATAATGAAGGTCGCAATTTTGAAAATAACGTGACAGAAAATGATGTTTCCTGTTTGTCAAAAATTCGTAACTTGATATGCACCATAACTTCTACATGCTATGATGTTCATAGCTATGATGTTTTGCCCTTTTTTTTAATTACTATGTAAACAAAACTAAAAATAATCAACCATACGTTGTTTACTACTACTACTAATTTGTTAGTCTGTCTAATCTGCATTGAGATTTAGAAGTCTCTAACACTAATGAGAGGTTTTCAGCAGTTAGCAACTTGGTTGATGATGTACATTGGCTACTGTCATGACAGTCATCAAACGTGGCAACTGATATAACTATGGATGCCCATAAGGCGGATCTTACAGCAATACCTTGAATAGTGCGGGTTTTGATATAGTACGGTTAAGGTATTGCTTTGATTGATTGATTGTTTTGTTTCACGGCACATCGACCCTTGGTGGGTCATTTAGTGCCGAATTCAGTAGGGGGGGGAGATCCCTGTGACTAGAGACTTGAGGGGGGAGAATCTCAAATCCCTGTCACTGAGAACAATGCCATGAGGAAGAGGATTTTATTTATTCGCCTCCCCACGGCAGCAAATTATAACAAGATATCCTGTGCAACTTCTCCCAAATATCCAAAGATACCCGAGCATGCCATGAGGACCTCCGAAGGGCTGTGTTTCTCTGAACTTCGAGGCCATGGCGGTTTCGAAGAATATATTTTATTTATTTGCCCCACCACGGTGGCAAATTATGACATGAAGTCTTTTTAATGTGGGGTCCTGCACGCGAACGTGTAGAGGGATGGAGATACCATGTCCCCGTAACTAGAGACTTGAGGGGGAGGCGGGGGGGGAGAATCCCTGTCACTGAGACAAATGCCAAGAGAACCAGGATAAGCTGGTCAAAAGCTTCTCAGGACGACTCCCGAGCATGCTAATGGCAATCGCCTCCCAACCAACTGGCCAAGATATCCTGTGCAACTTCTCCCAGATACCCAAGGATACCCGAGCATGCCACAAGGACACCCGAAGGGCCATGGTTCTCTGAACTTCGAGGCCATGGCAGTTTCGAAGCACATATACTCCACTTTGATCCTAGCCACAGCCAAGATATCCTGCGCAACTTCTCCCAGGATGATACCCGAGCATGCCACAAGGACCCCTGAAGGGCCGTGGTTCTCTGAACTTCGAGGCCATTTCGAAGCACAGATACTCCACTTTGATCTTTTTCTTTATTTGACTCCCCAGCGGCAAATTTGACATGAAGTCTTTTTAATGTGGGGTCGGAATGCATGCGACCGTGCAGGGGGGGGGGAGATCCCATGTCCCCGTGCCTAGAGACCTGAGGTGGGAGAATCCCAAATCCTTGTCACTGAGACAAATGACACGAGGACCGGGATAAGATTAGGGGTGGGGATCCCATGTCCCATGACTAGAGACCTGAGGGGGGAGAATCCCAAATCCCTGTCGCTGAGACAAATGCCATGAGGACCGGGATGGGTCCAAAAGCTCCTCAGGACGGATCCCGAGGGTGCTAATGGGGATCACGACCAGCTGACCAAGATATCCTGTGCAACTTCTCCCAGGTATCCGAAGATACCCAAGCATGCCGAAGAACAGATACTTCACTTTGATCTTAACCAAAAGGCCATGAAGCCTAAGGTATTGCTGTACAAATTAAGTAAAAGCTGAAAAAAATAACAGGGGCCCGGAAAAATTCTGGGATATTCATATTTAAAATTTTTTATTTTTGACAGGAGCATAACCAGATTAGCCTAAGCAATCTACACTATGGGGTAGGGCCCAAGACATTGAAGAGGCCCCAAAATAAATAGCAATTCAAAAATTTATCACTACTACTACAGGGAAAATTAATTAAACAATAAAACTGTCAAAATAAGAACACTCCCTGATGTGAAGTCTGAGCGCTCACTACAATTTTTAAGATATTGTTAATAATGTCTTAAAACTCTTTAAAAAATGCAATGAATATATTACACATTAGCACATAACAATCCACTTTATTCACACGATTGACAGATCGCATTACTTACTTAAAATTATATACAAAATGCGGGGGAAGATGGTTCAAGATGGGGATGGGGGCACATATTGCTAATAGCCTACGGGCCCTGGTATAGGTTAATTGACAGGACCATAGCAGGATTAGCCTATACGCAAACTATGCTATGGCGTAGGGCCCAAAATGAATAACAATTTGGAAATTGATTACTACTACTACAGGGAAAATTAATTAAACAAAAAAACTGTCAAAATAAGAATATTACCTGATGTGACGTCTGAGCGCTAACTATAATTAAGATATTGTTAATAATATCTTAAAACAGTACCATTTTTTTAATACATTTTGTGAACACTAATTTAAACAAATGTAAACATAAAAAATAAGTAGCCGTAGTAGTTAAAATCAAGGATAAAATATAATATAATATAAGAGACTGTGCAGATCAATTAAATTGTATGTGACACCGGTGTCACAGTGGGTTCTTATGGGTTAAAGGGCACCAAAGTTCAGCTTGCCCAGGGCACCAGAAACCAAGGGCCATCCCTGATCAACATCATCTCATTTTTGGAGTAGTACTAATAGTGGTAATAGCCTTAAGAGTCAGACTACCATAAGTAAGCTAGAGTGCTAATGATACCAGAGAGGAGGAAAGTGTAAGGTTAGCGATATGCGCTGAAGATCTTTCTTTCTCTGCCTGTTCCTGCAGTAGTAAAAGGAATAAAATGCATTGGTTGCAAGGAAAGGATGTAAGATGCACATGGTAATGTTGCATGCAAATAATAACTGCAAATAAGGATGTAACATAATAAAAATGTATTTATTACAGAAGGCATAACAATAAGGTAATTCTCAACTGTAGAGAATGAAGGAGAAATGCTTGTAAAGAGTTTGGTTTACTAATTAGTAAGTGTCCTTAGTTTTTTGAAGATGTTAAGGAAGAGAGGGTGTGTATGTGTACATAAATGAAGATGAGAGGTGCGTCTCTGAGGTAAAATGTGGAAATGGGGGAACCATCATAGATTTTTGGGGGGCAACAAATCTACGACTGAACAAAGACTGGAAAATAGTTTGTCTTCTCATAGTAAGAGGTAAGTGGAAGGTGAGTGGCTGGTCGAAATGTCGTCAAAGTTCCAAGGTAAGAGGTAAGTTGACAAGATACAAGGTTTTTCCTAGACTTTTGGTCTACAATGGGCATCATATTTCGAGTCAAGTGCGATATTCTATGTTCTGAAAGTTGGTTATCTAAAAGCACTGATGGACAGATAACTTTGGTTCTCAGAATATGGAAACTTAGGTGTTCTCAAGAAATATATGTGTGTCAAATGGTTTCAATTGATGACCGGAGTGTGTGAGTGCAAAAATACATATGTATCCATTACACATGTTTCTATATCTGCATGTCAAATGAATCATATTAATATATAATCTATCCCTGCCACTTCTTAATACTACTAGTTCTCAAACATAAAGGTGATGCAAGGTCATGCACCTAGGTAGAAACAACAAAAACAGGAACTACATCATGATTAAAGATGACGGAACACAACACAGTGGAGAAAGATCTTGGCATTTATATAGACAACTCACTTAACTTCACTGCGTATATACAAAACAAAGTGAATACAGCAAATAAAACACTTGGCTACATAAGACACTCATTTAAATTCATCGATGAGGAGAGCTGTACAAGTCTCTGGTATGTCTTTATGCATATGGTCTCCTAACCTGAAGTACAACTCAGATGCCATAGGGAGAGTTCAGAGGAGAACCACCAAGATCATTCCGAGATTGGGAATGAAACTACACTGAAAGATTAAAACAACTTGATCTAGAGACCCTTGAATACAAAAGAAAACGTGCTGACCTACTAGAGGTTTATAGATCCGGAACAACATACATAGAGTGGATACTGACGTTTATTGCTCAAAATGCCCTGATAAGAAAATGCTGACTTCATCTATCTGCAGTAAAACCAGAGGACACAGCCATAAACTACAAATTCAGACCTCCACTGGTGTTAGAAAAAATTTCCTCTCAGCAAGAGTGGCAAACGCATAGAACAGCCTCAGTGAAAAGACAGTCACTTCCGAGAATATCAATATTTAAAAAAATAATCTTTATTCTGATATTGGACATATCAAATTTAACTACCATTTTTCCTATTAGTTTAATCCCAGCCCAATTACACTGAAGCTGGCAAAATGACACAATTAACTGCTGTCAAGAAAAGCCTATTTCAAGTATATACAAGTATATATAAACAAGCTCCCTGTCACACGTTAATGATTCTGCATTGAAATATTTCATTAACGTGTGGCTGGTAATCGCAGGGAGTGGCAAGCAGTTTGTTTATGTTTGAGAACTAGTAGTATTAAGAAGTGGCAGGGATGAGTTTTGCATTGAAATATTTCATTAATGTGTGGCAGGGAATGGCAGCAAGTGGCAGGGATAAAAAGTACCACCTGCATATTTATGACAACATATTTTGTGAATGGTATCCACTGAGAAAATAAAGTTCATCGAAGTATTAGTACAACTACAGCAGTTCTTATGGATATCCATTATGTATTTTTGCAACTTGGGAATAAATCACTAAGCAATTTATATGTCTGCCCAAAACTAAGAATGAGACAACCAATGGGGACTGAATTCATTACAGTAATCATTTTCTGTAAGACTAGCTTGATAACAACTATCCCACTAGGAGGAGCTCCAGTAATTGATATACCTTATATTTCTCCATTTTTATTTTTGTTTGATGAAGTACTACAAATCATTATTATTTAAATATTTATGACTACTTTTTACATCCATCTTAAATATTATTAGTTGCTTTTCTTAGATGAAGTCTTATAAATCATTATTATTTAAATGTTTATGACTACTACCTTCAGCTTAAATTTTATTAGTTGCTTTTCTTAGATGAAGTATTATAA
>VCCN01002358.1:357414-369913 GCA_006491835.1 Architeuthis dux
TGCTTTTGTTAGATAAAGTATTATAAATCATTATTATTTAAACTTTTATGAAAATCATTATTATTTAAATTTTTATTAGTTGCTTTTGTTACATGAAGTATTATAAATCATTAAAAAATATTTATCATCATTTGTATCGATTTATTCCGATATCTTATAAATTTTTAAAATGCATATTTTTTATTCTTTCTATGTCTTGTTTCGACTGAAACTTATATAAAAATATTATAACAAAGATGAATAATTAAATATAGTGAAATGATGCTATTTCAAATTATGCGAGCAGCAGGTGATAACATCCCTTTTTATCACTGCGCAGCTGTCATGCATTTTAATCTTGTTTATTTTACCACTCAAATATATGTGTACTGCATTGTCTACCAGACATTGTTTAAATTAGATGTCACTTACACGCATACCTATCTATTTATCTATTTTCATTTATGCACTTCTTCGCTATGGTACAACTGTCTTCATTACTATTTTGGATAGACTGATCATATGTAATGATAGAAAATCATTTGGGTGAATCGGGTCAGTTTGTAACACAATCTGGTTGGTCAGGTCTCGTCAGGTTTCGTCAGTTGGGGTGGGTTGGTCACGTTGGTTGGTTTGGTCTGATTATTTTTTTTATTTTTTATGATGACAGTTGCTTTTATAAAATTTTGTACATACCCCCTCAATGAGTAGTATTAGTTATCTTCCTGCCCAAAAATAAAGTTAAGGGGATAAAATGAATACTTTCCCAATTGGTTGAAATTCGACCAATGAGAAGCGCCTAAAAAAAAGGGACCACGTTCTTCAAAATCCCTTTCCCTCTCTTCGCTTTGACAGCCGTGCTGACAAGACCTTTTTGTGGACTGAACTGCTAACTTTCATTCTGATTTTACATCTACTCCAAACTATACATCAAAATCTCAGGACGAGGCAAAGGAGGTAAAGTTAAGGGAAAGAGCAAGACCCGCTCATCCCATGCCGGACTTCAATTCCCCATCCACCGTCTTCTGCATAAAGACTATGATGCAAAGAGGGTCGGTGCCGGTGCCCCTGTTCACATGGCCGCCGTCATGGAGCAACTGGCCATGCCGCTGAGAATCTCCAATTGGCAGGAAATGCTGCCAGAGACAACAAGAAATCCAGAATCATCCCGTCACTTGCAACCGGCCATTTGTAATGACAAACTATTGAACATTGTTAGCCGGAGTTAGCCACAACATCAGTGAGTGTTTCTCCACGTGAAATCCCACCTTTTTTGCAACCCAACAACCCCCAACAACCAAAACCAAACCCAACCAACCCTACCTTCCCTCTATATCTTCTATCTCTCCCTTTTCTCTTCTTATGTAATAAAGATTGGATTATCTCGAACCAAAAAAACTGTTGCATTGTTGTTCTTTCTCTCACACTTTGAGTCAGCAAGATCCCATTCGCGCTAAACATACCCCTATGGAAGAAGGCTGGTTCTCTCTTCCAAACTACCAAGTATTTTTGCAGAACGCTAATGTCACTAATTTTTTATAGTAGGGAAAATGGTCTTTTTGTTTTTTGAAAATTCTCTCCCTAGCCATAGAAAGAGCAATGCTAGGGATAACTCTAAGAGATAGAAAAAGATCAACATGGATCAGAGAGGGGACTAGAGTGAAGGATATTATACAACTAATTAAGCAGCAAAAATGGAGATGGGCTGGTCACCTAGCAAGAAGAGATGACAATAGATAGGGGGAAAAGACTAAATGATTGGTGACCATGGGACAGTAAACGCAGTAGAAAAAGACCAGACACAAGATGGAGGGACGAGATAGAAAGGTTTGCTGGTAAGTTAGCACAAGATAGGTCATCATGGAAGGAGATGGGAAAGTCCAGCAGTGGACTTATAACGGCTGATGATGATTATCTATCTATCTAACCATCCATACTTTGCCCAGCCCTAACCGTTCATAGTAGAAACTTGAAATTTTGTACATACACTCCCCTCAATGAGTAGGGAAAATATATTTCTTTTTTTAAATCCCCCCCCAAATAGGTTTTTATATGCAATGTAACTTTATGCCCAACCAAAAGACAAGAGAAGTAACTTATTCATTGATCACCCCCTTTTCCAACTTTTTAATTGATCACCCCCAACACAGCATATATGAGTGGTGGTGATTCATAACTTCCCTTGGAATGTTAGTTATTCTATCTTTTTAAAATGCTTCATTAATATTCAATTGCTTGTGAATTAATTCATATCGACTCAATCTTTTTCTGTCTTTAGGTTAAACTTGCTGATCCAGATCTAAAACCCTACTGGTGTGGATATTGCAAAAAGTTATCTCCCTTTATGGCTAAAAATGGTTGAAAGCAGCAAGATTTCTTTTTTTTTCTCCAGATTTTGTACATACACTCCCTTCAATGAGTAGGGAAAATGGTCTTTTTGTTTTTTTGAAAATTCTAGAGTGGGCGAGGGGGCAATTTTATTTATGTATGTATCTGGATGTATATGATGACATTTGCTATTATTGTATTATTCTGGCATTGGTAAATATTGAAAAATGATTATTGTATTTCTTTTGTTATCAAGCTTGCATTTGTGAATTCGCAACCTGCTTAATTAATCACTGCTACCCAGGCCCGTCTCCAGCATGTAGTCCATGGGGCTGCAAGTAGAAGTGCTCACTGTTGGTAAGAAGCCAAAAAGATACAAAAATGGCTAAAACATGCCAAAAAGATACTAAAAATGGTCAAAAACATGCCAAAAAGATACTAAAAATTGTCAAAAACATGATACAAATGCATGGAACAGCCTAAGTGAAAAGATGGTCACATCCGAGAATATTAATATTTAAAAAAATAATCTTTATTCTGATATCGGACATACCAAATTTAACTACCATTTTTCTTATTAATTTAAACCCAGCTCAACTACACTGAAGCTGGCTTAATGTCGCAACTAAAAGCCTATTTCAAGTATATTCAAGTATATGTTATCATGTAATGATCAATTTTATGGTAGCTAATTCTAATTAAGCTTCTAAGGCTTACAGAGTTATCTCCCTAGGCACGGCCAAATTTCAGTTGACTATAAAATAGCTATGAAATTGTTAACCCGATTGTAAATGGCTATAAAATGGCTACACCGTTTGTAAATTATAAAGTTCCACACTTGCTCACTCTATGTTAAAATGGCACACAACTTTAACATCGAGTGAGCGAGTGTGTGGATTACCCAATATAAGTTATATATTAATTTCTGTATTTTCGTTCATGAATTTTACACACAATCGCTCACGCGTTTTTAAAAAACGTCCCACAAAAGTTGTGCGCCGTTTTTTAACATCGAGAGCACGGAACTTTACAATTTACAATCGGGGTAGCCATTTCATAGCCATTTACAATCGGGGTAGTCATTTCATAGCCATTAACAATTGGGGTAAACATTTTATAGCCATTTACAATCGGTGGGGGGGGGGGTCATTTCATAGCCATTTACAATCGGGTTAGACATTTTATAGCCATTTACAATTGGGCTAGATATTTTATAGTCATATACAATCAGGGTAGCCATTTCATGGCCATTTACAATCAGGGTAAACATTCTATAGCCATTTACAATCGGGGACATTTTATAGCCATTTACAATTGGGGTAGCCATTTCATAGCCATTTACAATCCGGGTAGCCATTTTATAGCCATTTACAATCAGGGTAGCCATTTTATAGCCATTTACAATCGTTTGGCCATTTCATAGCCATTTACTATCGGGGTAGTCATTTTATAGCCATTTACCATCGGGGTAGCCATTTTATAGCCATTTACAATCGTTTGGCCATTTCATAGTCATTTACAATAGGGGTTGCCATTTCATAACCATTTACAATCAGGTTAGACATTTCATAGCCATTTACAATCGGGTTAGATATTTTTTAGCCATTTACAATCAGGTTAGCCATTTACATTCGGGTTAGATATTTTATAGCCATTTTATAGTCATTTTATAGCCATTTACCATCAGGGTAGCCATTTCATGGCCATTTACAATCGGTGTAAACATTTTATAGCCATTTACAATCGAGGAAGCCAGTTTATAGCCATTTACAATTGGGGTTGCCATTTCATAGCCATTTACAATCGGGGTAAACATTTTATAGCCATTTACAATCGAGGAAGCCATTTTATAGCCATTTACAATCGGGGTAGCCATTTCATGGCCATTTACAATTGGGGTAAACATTTCATAGCCAATCACAATCGGGGTTGCCATTTCATAGCCATTTACAATTGAGGAAGCCATTTTATAGCCATTTACAATCGCGGTAGCCATTTCATAGCCATTTACAATCGGGGTAGTCATTTCATAGCCATTTACAATTGGGGTAAACATTTTATAGCCATTTACAATCAAGGAAGCCATTTTATAGCCATTTACAATTGGGGTAGCCATTTCATTGCCATTTACAATCGGGGTAGTCATTTCATAGTCATTTACAATCGGGTTAGACATTTTATAGCCATATATAATCAGCGTAGCCATTTCATGGCCATTTACCATCGGGGTAAACATTCTATAGCCATTTACAATCGAGGAAGCCATTTCATAGCCATTTACAATCGGGATAGCCATTTACAATCGGGGTAGTCATTTTATAGACATTTACAATCGTTTGGCAATTTCATAGCCATTTACAATCAGGGTAGCCATTTCATGGCCATTTACATTCGGGGTAAACATTTTAGAGCCATTTACAATTGAGGAAGTCATTTTATAGCCATTTACAATCAGGGTTGCCATTTCAAAGCCATTTACATTCGGGGTAAATATATTATAGCCATTTATAATCGAGGAAGCCATTTCATGGCCATTTACAATTGGGGTAAACATTTTATAGCCAATTACAATCGGGGTAAACATTTCATAGCCATTTACAATCGGTTTAGATATATCAGGGTAGGCATTTCATGGCCATTTACAATCGGGGTAAACATATTATAGCCATTTACAATTGGGGGTGCCATTTCATAGCCATTTACAATAGGGGTAAACATTTTATAGCCATTTACAATCGGCGGGGGGGGGGGTCATTTCATAGCCATTTACAATCGGGTTAGACATTTCATAGCCATTTACCATCAGGGTAGCCATTTTATAGCCATTTACAATCGGGTTAGATATTTTATAGCCATTTACAATCAGGGTAGCCATTATATAGCCATTTACAATTGGGGTAGCCATTTCATAGCCATTTACAATCGGGGTAGTCATTTCATAGCCATTTACAATCGTTTGGCCATTTCATAGCCATTTACAATCGGGTTAGACATTTAGATATTTTATAGCCATTTACAATCAGGGTTGCCCTTTCATAGCCATTTACAATCGGGGTAAACATTTTATAGCGATTTACAATCGAGGAAGCCCTTTTATAGACATTTACAATTGGGGTAGCCATTTCATGGCCATTTACATTCGGGGTAAACATTTTATAGCCAATTACAATCGGGGTTGCCATTTCATAGCCATTTACAATTGGGGTAAACATTTTATAGCCATTTACAATTGGTGGTGCCATTTCATAGCCATTTACAATCGGGGTAGCCGTTTCATGGCCATTTACAACCGGGGTAAACATTTTATAGCCATTTACAATCGGGGTAAACATTTTTTAGGCATTTACATTCAGCGTTGCCATTTCATAGCCTTTTACAATCAGGGTTGTCATTTCATAGCCATTTACAATCGGGGTAAACATTTTATAGCAATTTGCAATCAGGGTAGCCATTTTATAGCCATTTACAATCGTTTGGCCATTTCATAGCCATTTACAATCGGGTTAGACATTTTATATCCATTTACAATCGGGTTAGATATTTTATAGCCATTTCATGGCCATTTACAATCGGGGTAAACATTTTATAGCCATTTACAATCGGGGTTGCCATTTCATAGCCATTTACAATCGAGGTAAACATTTTATAGCCATTTACAATCAGGGTAGCCATTTCATAGCCATTTACAATCGGGGTAAACATTTTAGAGCCATTTAGAATCGAGTTGGCCATTTCATAGCCATTTACAATCAGTGTAAACATTTTATAGCCATTTACAATCGGGGTTGCCATTTCATAGCCATTTACAATCGAGGTAAACATTTTATAGCCATTTACAATCAGGGTAGCCATTTCATAGCCATTTACAATCGGGGTAAACATTTCATAGCTATTTACAATCGGTGTAGCCATTTTATAGCCGTTTACAATCGGGGTAAACATTTTATAGCCATTTACAATCGGTGTTGCCATTGCATAGCCATTTACAATCGGGGTAAACATTTCATAGCTATTTACAATCGGGGTAAACATTTTATAGCCATTTACAATCGGGGTAAACATTTTATAGGCATTTACATTCAGCGTTGCCATTTCATAGCAATTTACAATCAGGGTAGTCATTTATAATCGGGTTGGCCATTTCATAGCCATTTACAATCGGGGTAGACATTTTATAGACATTTACATTCGGGGTTGGCCATTTCATAGCTATTTACAATCAGGGTAGTCATTTATAATCGGGGTTGGCCATTTCATAGCCATTTACAATCGGGGTTGCCATTTTATAGCCATTTACAATCAGGGTAGCCATTTCATAGCCATTTGCAATCGGGGTAAACATTTCATAGCCATTTACAATCGGGTTAGCCATTTCATAGCCATTTACAACCGGGATAGCCATTTCATGGCCATTTACAACCGGAGTAGTCATTTTATAGCCATTTACAATCGGGGTAGCCATTTACAATCGGGATAGCCATTTATTTTACAATCGGGGTAGCCATTTCATAGCCATTTACAATCCGGATAGCCATTTTATAGCCAACCGAAATTTGGTCGCGTATAGGGGAGATAACTCCGCGAGCCTTAGGAAACTTTGAATTAACTACCATAAAATTGAACATCACTATGTTATCATTCCTTTTCCACTCAAGTATAATGCCACCCCCAATTTTGACCCTGAATTTTTATATTAAATATCTGGCATTATACATGAGTAAACACAACAATTTTATTCAGAAAAAGTAATTCAATTTTCCTTTCTTTTTTTTTTCGTACCGGAAGTGTAGACTAACTCTGTAGAGCAATAACCCGGAAGTTTATATATTTGGTTTTATAGTGAATGGATACCAGTCATTTATTTGGATATTTACGAGGCGGGAACTTGAATTTTAAGGAACCTTCAAGCAAGAATCAGGGCAACCAACATCGCAGTTACAACAATAACACAATGGACAAATCACCGAAGCTTATGTGGGGTTCGCCAGCCTTTAAAGACAATAATAATTCACGTTCGAATCAACGCAGTAGTAACAAAAATGGATCATCTCCAAATCACTTATCATTTACTCAAGGTAGCAATAACAACAACGAAGGTCCTTCTTCGGCCACACGATTGCCGTGGGGGTCACCCCTCAGTCCTGTGGGTCACTCTTTTGGACCCCCCATGAGCAGTTCCAGTCCTAAAAGCCCCTATTATGGTAATTATATGCTTTCTTTCGATGTTTTTCTTCCATGTTTGGTCACGTGGTCACCCTAAAGGGTTCCCAACCTGGGGGTTATTTTACCTGATTTACGGATTTTAGTCATGTTTCGAAAAGAAAAATGGGTTACTGTTGTTACATTTTCAACCGTTGGCTATTTCTGATACGAAGGACCAATCGCGTAAAGAATCTGTTGTTTTTTGTTTTTTTTCTTTAGAAACTTGTTTCTTGTTTGTTTGCAAAGATTTTTTGGTGATAATTTTAAAAACCTTTAAATTCAGAAATGACCCCCAACCAAGAGTAAACATTGTTTTAAAAAAATAATAGAATTTATGCGATTGGTCTTTGTATTATTAAAAATTAATCTTTGCAAACAAGAAACACGTTTCTAAAGTAAAAACAGATTTTTACGCGATTGGTCCTCCGTAGCAGAAATAGCCAATGGTTGAAATACTGAAAAAAAAATGTAACGGTTACCCGTTTCGAAACATGGCCCCGACTTTACCTTTCAATGTAATTCAATAAATAACGTCGCTATGTGTTGTTATTGTTATTTGAACTTAAAATAACAATCTTACAAACAGTATGTTTAAATTCCCCCTTTGTCAATTGTTTTATGTTAGTGTACTGTAAAACAGTAAAACTCAATTACTGAACTGAACAAACAGGTTGGGCGCAGTGTTGACAACTCAAAACATATTTTTGCGCTAGTTTGACTGCCGAAAAGCGCTAAGTTTTTTTTAAATCGTCAAAAATGGCCATAACCGACCAAAAAGACGCTAGAAATTGTCAAATATAGCCAGAAAATGGACCCAAAGTGCCAAAATGATTTATGCACTGCGCTTTTTGCACTGCCAAAACAAGAAACGCGCTGAATCTAGCAACACTAATAAGGTTGCCAAGTAGTGGCTGAACGGGACAAAAAAAGTTGTGAACCCCTGCCCTAAGCATAGGCCCGTCTTCAAGGGGGTGCCTGGCTCCTCCTGGAAATCACTTGCCCTCCCCCACCGGTGAATGTGTTGTAAAAATAATTTTTGTGCTAATTTTTACAACATAAACGGATACATCTCCAGCGCTTGAAACTGATTCACTTTCTTTCTTCATACACTATTTTTCAATATAAAAAAATGTCCAAAAAGATTGTTTGCTTAAACATTTTGGCTATTTTTTGGCGTGTTCTTGACCGTCGCCAGGGTACAGCGAGTAGGGGTGGCGGCCGTGAGTAGAAGTGCTCAGTGTTGCTAAAATAGCGCTAAATCTTTAAAAATAGCAAAAGAACGCCCCCAAAAGATACTAAAAATAGTCAAACACACGAGTGTTTGCTTAAGCATTTTGGCGTGTTTTTGTTAGTATCTTTTTGTGGCAATTCTTAAAGATTTAGCGCTATTTTAGCTACACTGAGCACTTCTACTCACGCCCCCCCCCCGACTTAATGGATGTCCCCCTTCTTGTTGTACCTCACCACCCGGCATGTATAAGCAAAGCCTTTCGGCCACATGTAAATACTAAATGAGCTTCTTTTTTTTCTTTCGTTTTCTTTGCTAATAAATATTAGGTGGTGTTACCTTTTCCGCGTTAAATTCAGCAATCATTTTCGGTGTTGGTTTTCGCAACACTATGTTCGTTTGAATTTAACAACAAAATAAGTTGGGTTAGTATTTTTAGTGTTAGTCTTGTTGATAGGGTTTAGTTACTTACTTAGATTTTAAACTATAACCAGTGTTGCCAACTCAAATAGTTTCGCTCTAGTTTAACTGCCAAAAAGCGCTAAATGTTTTTTTTTAAATAGCCAAAAAGTCACTAGAAATGGTAGCCAGAAAATGGCCAAAATGTTTTAGGTGCAAACGCGCTAATTTAGCTCTTTTTTGCACTGCCAAAACAAGAAACGCGCTAAATCGGCAACGCTGACTATAATAACCCTGGCCTTGGACTGACGCAAGTCTCTAGAACCACATGGTATTGAACGCTGAAAAGGAGTGCTGAATTTAACGCGGAAAAGGTAACAATCGCCAAATATTAATATAAATGAATAAAAACATTTTTTTTTTTTAAAGATTAAATAATTTTAAATAATAGATCTTGAATTAAATAGATATTTAGTTGCAAGTTTAATTAGTTTCAATCAACTATGTTCCCTCTGCGTTTGTTTTTGTGCATCCGTAGTCGATTTCGTCAATGGTTAAAATTCGCACGCACCCAAATCCAAAGCTTGCCTTTTTTTTTAAAAAACTTGTTCACTCTATGCAAGTCCTTTCGGCCACTCCTCACATCTAAGGGTTAATAAATAGGGAGTTGTTTATTCCACAGAATTACGAACAGTTAAAATAAAAATAGTTTATTGATGTTAAAATGTTATGAGTTTTGTTCTTAACGGTTTTGAATTTTCCGCGAAATGTTTCGTTGTAGAAATTGTATAGCTGGACAAAGGCCTTTCCCATCGCTTCCATTCCATGACGACCAATCTTGTACTAACCTCGGCCTCGTCCCTCCATCTTGTGTCTGTTTTTTTTCCTACAGTGTTTACTGTCCCATGGGCACCAATCTGTTAGTCTTTCCCCCCCATCTATTGTCATTCGTTCTTGTTAGGTGACCAGCCCATTTTTGCTGCTTAATCATTCACTCTAGTTGTAGCAATATGACCCCTATAGATAGAATAAGTTTAAATGCGTATATTCAAAATCATGCAGTGTGTATATAAAATGTATTTCTTAGGCCAGGAATTAGGATGAAGGATATATTGACAAATGGTAAACAAAATGAATTGTTTTATTTGGTTGAAATTGAAAAGTAAGGAATGTTATTAAAATGAAGGTTTTGTTATGTTAAAATAACAAACAAAAAATTCATTCTTGCTAGGTGACCAGCCCATCTCCATTTTTGCTGCTTAGTTGTATAATATCCTTCACTCTAGTCTTCTCTCTGATCCATGTTGATCTTTTTCTATCTCTTAGAGTTATCCCTAGCATTTTCAGCTTGTTTTGTTAATTTCCATGTTCTGCAACCGTTGTATACTTTACGCTTTAAGCACATTGGCAAGGTGCTCTTCAGAATGTCTCTATTTGTGCCAAATGCTTTCCAACCTATCGTTATGCATCGTTTTATTTCGCAGTCATGGTCTTTCTCTAGCTTTATTACTTGTCCTTGGTAGATGTATTCATCAACCTCTTCTAAAGCCTCTCCTATCTTCATGGCCTTTTTGGGTACATTATTTTTGTCTTTAAATAAATGTATATTCAATCTGTAATGTTCATCTGATTCTTTAAATAACCAATGTAATGTCCGTAATGTCCTTTTTAATATATGTGTGTATATTTAGGTTTCAGTAACTGTTTGGTTTAGGTTCGCAAAAAAAAGGGAGGTAACTTCAGTAGACACAATTATTTAAGCTGCTGCTGCTTACTCATTATGGAACAAATGAAAGAAAACTTGACCCTTTAAAACTATTTTATTAAATTTAACTACAAAGGATATAATTTAGTGTTGGGGTTGCAATTAGCAACAAAAAAAAAAAGATTAAATATTTTTTTCAAATTTGTAACTCTGAAATTAATATTTAAAAAAACGATTAAATAAACTTTTGGTAAAGTTGGACAACTTAACTGTCAAAAATGGATCACATCATAAGGACTGATTTGACCGATTACCGCTAAAGAAGCTAACATTTTTACATTCTTACTTACACAGTATTTATATTTACTCAAGTCCTATGACAGCACGAAAATTGAGTTTTAGTAAAAAGTCTGAAGTGTACAAAAGTCAAACGGACAAATCTCGGAATGCATGTATATTTTTTTTTTTTTTTTTTTTTTTTTTTTTTGTGGTAGAATCTTGGCAACCAGACTTAAGAAAAAAATTGTTGCCGGTTTGTCAATGAACTTTAAGGGTGGCTATTTTGGATTTCAAAATGACTGACTGTTAAAACATTGGTATTCTAAAAAATATATATTTTAACACAATATTACAGGGGCATAGGTGGAGATTTGGGGGCCCGGTGCTTGACTCCTTTAGGACCCCCTTCCAACATTTAGTGCAGTGGTTCCCAACCTGGGACCATGGACATTGCATAATGTTAGTAGAAATGCAATAGGTGAATTAGTATTCATAACACTTTTGGCCTCCCTCCATTGTGGGGTGGCAATTGAAAATTAGGCATACGTCTTGAGTGAAAAAGTGATTAAATTTTGAGGTGGATCCAGGGATTTGTTTTTGATTAAGAGATATTTTTGCATTTTTTTTTTTTTTTTTCATATTCGCCCATGTCTGTCCACGTGATTATCTCGGAAATTTCCCAGTGAATTTCAATTTTGTGGAAAGTTAAGCCACATTGTAAGGAATTTTGGGGCAGATCCAGGCATTTTTGATTGAGATATATTTTTCTGTTTTGATATTTTATACATTTCCGTATTCACTCATGTCTGTCCACACAGTATTTTGAGGAAGGGTGAGCCACAAGATAAACAAAATAGTGCTGGGAATTTGTTTTTAATTGGGAGATATTTTTGCGCTTTTAAAAAAAATACATTTCTGTATTCACTCCTGTCTGTCCATACGATATCTCCAAAAGTCCTGAATGAATTTCAGTGAAATTTTGTGGATGGGTAAGGAAGGAGTAACTGTATTTTGGGGCAGATCCAGGAATTTGTTTTTGATTGAGAGATATTTTTCCGTTTTAATATTTTATACATTTCTACATTTGCTCCTGTCTGTCTACACGTTATCTCCAAAAGTTCCCAATGAATTTCAATGAAATTGCGTGAAAGTGTAAGGCACGTATCAAGGAAGATGTGATCAAATTTTGAAGAGGATCCAGGAATTGGTTTTTGATTGAGATATTTTTGCATTTTTTTTTCATCCTACATTTTTGTATTCAATCCTGTCTGTCCATACGATATCTCCAAAAGTTCTCAATGAATTTCAATGAAAATTGTGGAAAGGTGAGCCACGGAGTAAGGAAGACGTGAATAAATTTTGGGGTGGATCCAGGGGTA
>VCCN01002358.1:377526-393598 GCA_006491835.1 Architeuthis dux
ATCTTAAAAATGTATACCTGGTCTTATATATACCATGATTTAAAAAGAAAAGGTATATCCGGTTGTTTATAATATTAATTTGAGGGTTATTCGGCTGTTTAAAACACATTTTAAGCTTTAAATTATAGAGGTTTATTTGGAATATTAACAAAAGATTAACATATATAAGTTATTATTGGTTAAGAAAAATAACAGAATACTACATACAGTGTAAGATTTACGCTTTATATGTTAGTCATTAAAGTCGTTGTCTAGTTTATTATTATCGAAATATTTTAATAAGAACTTTTGTCTATGCCAGCACTTATTAACCAGTTCATTTCGAGAATTTAAAAGAAGCTGTTCATTCGGGAAGTCAATGATATTTAATTTCTCTTCTAAACATAAATAGCATCTTTGTGCTGTGTTTTTACATTCTGGTGTCGCTGTAATAAATTCCTGTCTAATGATAGGCATCAGGTTTTCATTTTTTAGTTTCCAGACATATTTTGATAGTGATGTGTTGTTGCTATATCTTATATTATTGAACGACTTCATGTGATTGTTAAATCTAATTTTAAACTTGGTATGCAAAGATCCTATGTAAAATCTATGGTCATTAGGTTTTTCTATTGAATTCTCAGTGTGTTACATTTGTCTTTATCAGACGTATTACTATTTCTGTATTTACAGTTAGGTGTGTTGTTTAATTTTGGTATATTCATGATTATTTTGTTGTTTTTTTTTAATGATTTTAGCTATGTTATTACTGCAGGAGTAGCTGACTTTAAGGGTGTTTCTGTTGAATATCTTATGCAAGATATTGTCATTAGGGAAATGTTTGTCAATCATATTTTAAAATATTTTGCCAATATTGGTTTTTACTTTTAAATTGTAGGGAGGGTTAAACCAAATAATATTTCTTTTATGTCTGTTTATTTTGTTTATCTTGGGTTTGTATTCTAGTTTTGGGTTTAATTTGCTAAGTTTTAAGCCATTTTGATAAGGTTCCTTTATATTATCGAATATTTCTTTATTTTTAGAGTTGGTAGTTAGCCTTTTTCCTTTTGATATAAGTATTTATGTTTGGTGGGTGGTTTGAAGCCGAGTTTATGTATACCGGTGTGTTATCTTTTGTAAAAGGTCTGTATGTGTTGTATAAATTTAAATTAATGTCTAAGAAATTGAAACACAACTTAAAGAAGTCAATTTCTATGTTAAACCTATCTCTTTAAATATCTTTATTAATACCTTTTTGGTTTTGTCGGTTATTTGTTTGTTGTGTTTATATAAAACGATTAGGCTGTCGTCTCTGTATAGGCCTGTGTTTTTTTTTTCTCAATTACTTTGTGTATGTTATTAAGGATGTACATCCCACTGAGTTCTGAGATCTCCTCGGAGTCATACACACCCATAGCTACGTCAAAGAAATTGTTGTTGTTTTTATTCATATATATATTAGTGTGTGTGTGGGTCGTATTATACAAATACAGTAGGTGTCCTTAATTTCTTTAAATATTTCTGTTAGATGAATTATTGGTTATTCTTATGTTTATAGATTTAGGTAGTTGATTAATAATTGCTGGAGTTTGGTTAGATTTAGTGCTTATGTATAATGCGTTTTGGTTATCTTTACAGAATGGTTTGTACGTATTGTTGTTACGGTTCCCTTTACCCCCCCCCCTCCACGCACACACAATATAAACAGAAATGAATAAACTAGTAGCTAAAACGAAGAGAGAATTGAATATCTCTGTGAATAGGAGGATTTTGAAAATTACTAGGTCAAAGGGGGGGACAGGGAGAAATTCCACTAACAGAAAGAAAAACTGGCTATTGCTGACCTGAAGATTGCAGAGGCAAGTAACACTGTGTAGTCAGCCTGCCATTAAGAACTTGTTTATATTAGAACGTTGATTACCTGAGCCCCAATTATCCAAACAAGATTTCATTGTCCCTTGAATATTTAATTTTATGACTTTGTCCCGATTGTGAACCTGTTGGCCCGTCACCAAACGTTAGCCAGCTGAAGGAGTATGGACAAGGACGGTGGGTCCGTTCTCGTAGTAACAGCTGTCTGGCCAGATTGAATCTTCACGCCTATAGTTAACCTTCCCCTATGTTGTGTTCAAGATCAAAAAGTCACTTTCAGACGCGGGCGAAGAATCAGTTGATGCTGGGTCCAAAAGGTGTCACACATAGAAAAATAAAATGTAGCTGGATAAATGACAAGTTGGTTTAAATCAACAAATATAAAGTTTAATACCTCAAGGGCTACAATCATAGAATCCCTCCCCTTTAGATTGAGGTAATGTGATATCTATTTGGGTGGCATTCTCGTATGGAACGAAGATTGTGTAGCAGCGAGCGACTCGTGACAGTTGGTTCTTCCGTATATATCTTTACTGGTTTGGTAATTCGGAGTTGAAGACAAGTACTGTTGGATTCAGTAAAAGCTACGATCCTCACGGGGTGGTCAGTCAATTGGAGAACATTTATCTGGCTGGTCTGGAATTTCTGTGCCCACTCACTTGAGAGTCCCAAACCCGCCGCTAATATGATAATCGCTTCCATACGAGGGTGGGTCTGATGGTATGAGGATATAGTTAACTTTAGTTCAGAATATCTCCCTCATTTCTGCTAATTAGCCTTTCCTTCTGATATTTTATTTTACTAACTTCTTTAATTTCTATTATTCCAGGAGTACATCTGGTTTTGACATCTTGTTTACCAAAAGAGATTTTCACTTTTCTTCATTGTCCCAAAATCAATATGACAACACATATTTAGGATTCTGATAAGGACTCTCACACCTGCAATCCTGCCTCAGGTCGATAAGTGTAATTTCAGTGCAGAATATCTTTCCATTTCCGCTTTTTAACCTTTCTTAACCCCCCCTCGGCTGACATTCTGATAGTGACACTTGTTCCTTTTGTTTACTCAAATTTCAACCAAAAGTACATATTTCGATAACCAACAACTTGTTATGCACTCATCAAATTCATGCTTATATAATCTGTCATACACCGTTCAATGTAACATTTATGTACTTATAAAATCTAGTGCATTTCTCAACAAAAGTATTCTCCTTAGGAATTTTCAAATATCTCTTTACTATTAACCCCTGGCCATCCCATAGTATCACATGACTATGTATCTGTTACAAGTGATGGAGTTTTTTGCTGTTGTCATGTCTGTGAAGAGAAAGTGGTCGGTCCGCCCACTTGATCTCAGTCGGTCACTTTAAACAGGGTTGAAAAAATTTTAACATATGAAAAAAAAATGAAGGATTTAAAAGCATTTACATGAACTTAGCGTCTTCGAACATTGTGAACTTCCTGTGCTCGTACGTAAATGTATTTTTTGTAATTTCATTTCATTTCCTTGAAGTTTTAGGTCCATATTTTTGTTATTTAAATGTGTTGTATCGTACCTTGGTCCACAGGAGGAAAATCGTGAACTTGGAGAGAAAAAGGACGAATCAAAACTTCTTTATAAAAATATGAGAACATATTTTTATTTTATAAGATACATTTTTGTGGTGAAGAGTGGGAGAGGGGTAACTAGACTGTTCCCAACAAGGAACACGGTCCCTTGCCTTCCGGCCTGGCTGATGTCTGTCTCTCTGCTTGTCTCCGTCTCTGAGCTGGCGGCCTGTGTCTTCTTTTATCCGGTTTGAACACCCACGCTTGTGTGTTCAACATCCTGTTTTTGGACACCCACCCATATGCATATTTCCTAAGGTCTCCTGTCACTTCCAGTTCTGCCCAGGTGTTGGCCCGGAAATGACCTCCTGTGGCAGTATATCATAACAAATGAAGCATAACATGATTTTATTTGTAAAAAAATTTTCTTTTTTTTTTTAAATCACAAATTTTAAAACAATATCCTGCATTTGTACACATTTAATTGATTGAATGAAATCAAACCCTTTGAACATGCTTTTTCATGTAATTGTGTTCAGTATGGCTTCCTTTTTTTATGATATCCGAACAAAATACTCCCGCCCGTCTCCTTCGGATAATCGACATTCCATTGTATATACTCATTTGAAGCCCTTTTATAAAATGGCTAAATTGTATATATTTCAAATTGTACTCATTTAACTCTTAACATCCTGTTGAAACATTTCTAAGTCCAAAGCCCAGTCCTGTAATGATTGAGCAGAAAATGACTAAAAATGGGTTTGTTCATTCAAATGTTTATAGTGTTTTTACTTGTAGGCAGATTGTTGTGAAAATTGGCAGTATTGCAGGAAAGACTTGTGCGGCCTTGTGCGTTTTAGGATTTTCAGCCATGTTTGTTTACCTGCGGCCGCCTGCTCTTTAGGACTTCAAGAGTTAATAAAAGAAAAAATGAAATAAAATAATCATTTTTTACTAAAACTCAGATATTGCAGTACAAAAGTAAAAGAAATGTTAGCTTCTTTAGCGATGATCGGTCAAATCGGTCCTTATGATACAATCCATTTTTGACGGTTAAGTCATCCTACTTTGCCGATTTTTCTTATCAAGAGAGGTAGGGAGGTTCTGAGGATGTTTGGTATCAAAATTTAGTGCCGCCAAGATATGTCTAACTCTTAACATATAGCCCAGACCTGTAATTGAGCAGAAAATGGCTAAAAATGGTTTGTTTATTCAAATGTTTTATAGTGTCTTTACATTTGGACAGATTGTTGTGAAAATTGGCAGTATTACAAGAAAGACACGTGCGGCCTTGTGCATTTTAGGATTTCCGGCCATGTTTGTTTACGTGCGGCCTCATGCTCTTTAGGACTTCAAGAGTTAAAGCCTACTTATCAAATAAAATAACTATATACTAAGACTCCAGAACAAATTATTAATAAAATTTGAATATTTACTTTTTACAAACTTACCAGATTTAATCGGCTATCAAAGATTTCTATCAGCTAAATTGGTAAAAGAAATCAGCCAGATCTAGCCGAAAAGTGGTTAAGTTGGCAACTCTGCTATATGGCAGTCCGTTCGTAAGTACGAGCTGTCCCTAAGTCGGAAGTTCTGAACTTGGGGACTTCCTGTACATTTGTAAGAAAATTTGCCAGAATAAATATAAAACAGAAATCTTTTTCTTTCTGTTTATCTCTTACATTCACTCAATGGGAGTTACTTCCCTTGCACTTCTTGGTAATTTTTCTTTATTTTTCTTTAATTCAATTCACAAAAGAGTTCCATTTTTAGATGCATCCAACACATCTCTGTAAGACACTTGTTGGTCCCTAATATGTCTAAATATCAATTTTCTCAGTTGTATCATGGTGGATTGATATGAAACTTGAGCCATCCTCATCTTGCTCCTACTACCGCAACTAGTAATGTTAAATATCAATCGTTTCAGCCATATCATGTTGAATTGATATGAAACTTAGTTCACCTGAAGGTCTGGACTATCCTCATCTTCCTCATCCTACTCCTCCTGCTACTACTACCACAACTAGTAATGCTAAATATCAATTTTCCTAGCCGTATCATGTTGGCTTGATATGAAACTTGGTCCAGACCTTCGGGTGAACCATCATCATCTTCCTTTTCCATCTCTCACTGCTAGTAGTACCACGAATTGTGGACGCATTGTTGAACTTATGGTTCTTTTATTTTTTTATAGCCGAAATGAACCGATAAAACTCCCCGTTCATCTGGTGTTGCTGATTATCAAACTAGAAATTGTTTAAAATGTATATTTGTTATTCTTTTTATAGATTGGTCAGACTGAAACTTATATAAAAATATTATAACAAGGATAAATAATTAAATATAGCATGATGATGAAGAAATATTTACTGCCTGTATTTTTAATATATTTTCATATATTATTTTCTGTTTCGTTGTTTGTATAAATTGACCGCTATGAGAGGCTTTAAGCATCGTAGCTATTTTCATTTTTCACGGTTTAGCATTTGATTGAACCAGACGACAACTTAGAACAATTTCTATAACTTCTAATAAGGCAATCAACATTTTTTTCGCAGATCAAAAGCCTGAATTATAATTAATCAAATAAAACAGAACATTTGCTGAAAAAATATATTATTTTACTTAATTTTCCTGTTTATTTTAAACCCAAAGTAAAAGTTCCATTCCAGATTTCCCTGGATATTATTCTAAAAAAGGTAAACATAATTAGTATCTCGAAGGATATATCTGTTAAATGTGTAAAAATCAACGAAAGCAGTATTATTAATAAAAGATGGGGTAGGAATCATACTTTCTTTTTAAAAATTTGTCCTTCAATAAATAAGTATAAAAGATTTTATTAAAATCGAATAATATGCTGATTTTTGCCAGATTTTAAAATTTCCCACGTGTCGATTTCACGCAGAAATGTCTGTTAATGTCGTTAATATTAGCGACATAAGGCGAATAGAATTTCATTGACAAACAACGTCTTTCCTTTGCTTAAACAGCGACAACAGATTAAACTGACTTTATCGTTTCGTTTTGGCTATAAAATATCGTAGTGGCTAGGAAATAGCTATTTCTGCTATGAAAATTGCTGCGAATATCTTACGCGCGATGAAAATGCTGGATACCAATGACCCTACTGATAGTTTTTTAGTGAAGCCTTGGTCCAAATGATCTTGTTCAGATTATTCCATTCAAGCTAGCCTCCACTCATGAGGCTTAATGTAGGTAGTCCAAACAGTCAGTGTCTTAGTTGAAAATGTCACAGTAACGCTAATTGTTCACTGTTTCTCAAGTGTTCATTCTCCATAATGTTGACTAATACAAAGCAATTATGCATGCCATAATAAAGAATGGCCAATTCTGAATCTGTTGGTGTCTTATTTGTCATTGTTTGACTTAAAATGAATTTTACAGCGAATTTTCAATTTAATGTGTTTACAGTGCCCAATCTATGCTGTGACGGTTTTTTACTGTGATCGAGAAAAAAGGTGTCTATAAATAAATGATTGCTGACACCTCTTTCGGTGTATGTCTTTGGAACTAATATCACCTAGTAGAAAAATAAATGTTCTTCAATTTCATATAAGATTTAAGCATGTAGACATTGTGTACTTGCTTAAATATTAAAAAAATGATGGCTTTTCAGTTTTATAGGGTGTTGAAAAGGCCTTCTTTTTTTTTTTTTTGTAAGTGTTCAATTTGCTGCGAGTCAGCAAATGAATAAATAATCATAATTAATGAACTAATAGGAGTAGAGACAAATGAGGTATCAAAATGTTCAGAATAACAAGACCTATAAGGGGAAACAGGCAGCAGATGTATAAGATCTTCCTGTAAAAACTCATTGGAGTACCTACTTAATGTGCTCGACCCAGTGTTCGCTATTAAGTTTGTTTAACTTTTATAAAAGTTTAGTCTTTTTGTTTCTAATTATTTGTTATAATTTTGTTCTTTTCAGATCAGCTTCAATCAATCATACACGGCTGAAGACTTTTACAAACCTTCCATGTTGGAAGATCCATGGGAAAAATTGAGACCGAGTAAGTTGGTTTATATTCACGCACACGCAGTGGTGGTCTAAAGTATTTAAACACCATGGGATCAAGGTTAGATCAGAAACCCTGAAAATTGTTGAATTGAAAAGGGACACATTTTGCCTCAACATCTGAAATGTTCGAAGTTTAGGTATTTGGCCATTTATTTGCATGTTTTAGCCAGAAATGTCTCCAATTATCTGGCAACCCTGATTCAAAACTATGTAGCAGATTTGGATCAAGTTTACATTAGGCACCCTAAAAATTGTGGAATCGAAAAGGGACACATT
Organism: Architeuthis dux; assembly: GCA_006491835.1. Classification (NCBI taxonomy): domain Eukaryota; kingdom Metazoa; phylum Mollusca; class Cephalopoda; order Oegopsida; family Architeuthidae; genus Architeuthis; species Architeuthis dux. The sequence continues at coordinate 385,252 of VCCN01002358.1, forward strand.
TTGCCTCAACACTGGTACGTCACTGAAACATAGTTTTTGTGCTTTCAATTCAACAATTCTTTGTAAAATGACAGTTACTGAATGACTGTAAAATTTAAACTCTAATAATGGGGGGGGTCTACTTGCTCCCTGCCAAAAAGTTGCCAATGGATGCGTTATGAAGAAAAATAACCATGAAACTTGGTAGTCTTCACAGATAAGGTAGTCTACCGGCAAATTTTCATAATGGCAGGTTTCTGATACTTGCCACAGTCAGTGAAAATTTGCAGTCATCAAAACAGGTCAATTTATATATCATTGGAATCAGCATTTAATGTTGATTAAACTTTACAAAGAAACTATGTGCTCAAAATCAATTGTTCTCAAGATATTTTTGATTTTTGTGGTGTCACTGGCTACCATCTAAAGATTTAGTTAAAAAATCACAGATATCTTAAACAGTTGCTTTTGGGCATATAGTCTTTTTGAAAAGTTGAATCCGTATTAAATTCTGATTCTAATGATATATGACTTTGATGTTGAATTTTCACCAACCAGGGCAGGTATTAGAAATCCGCCATTATGAAAATGGGATGGTACCCTATCTTATTTGGGGAGGCTACCAAATTTAATGGTTATTTTTCTTCATAACACATGCTATGGCAACCTTTTAACAGGGAGCAAGCATGTTTTCTCAGAAAAAGCAATTTGCCTTTCCTCCCCTATTCAGTGGTGGTTGAAATAAGATAATAAGGCTGATTTATTTTTATTTTATTTTTTTTATTTATTTTTTTTTTTTTATTCTAATAGAAAAAAAGTACCTTTTTAATTTAAAATTAAAACTGAAAGGTTGAGTGTGGTGCTAAAAAAGCATGTAATTTTTCATGAATTCGGCTTGAATATGTTGCCGTCCAAAGATGAGTACACCACTACGAAAAAATATTTTTGGCAACAGTTTCGATGTTGTAGAGTTTGGTCATAAATAATACCTGATAATATCTGTTTTGATTGTGTAATGTTCTACTAGCAATAATAAAATTCTGCTATGTTTGGTATAGAAGAAAATTAGGGGTGTACTTATCGAGCATTTACAGTACAAAATGAAGATTTTTGCGCAAATAAGTACACCCCTAATTTTCTTCTGAACCAAACATAGCAGGATTTTATTATTTCTTTTATTATTACGTATTATTTATGACCAAACTCTACAGCATTGAATCTCTGTTGCCGTCCAAAGATGAGTTCAACATTACAAAAAAATATTTTTGCCAACAATTTCAATGCTGTAGAGTTTGGTCATAAATAATACCTGATAATATCCGTTCTGATTGTGTAATGTTCCACTAGAAATAAAATCTTGCTATATTTGGTTTAGGAGAAAATTAACTTTCTATAAAATAGTTGTAGGTGTGTACATATTCATATTTTTGGCAACAGTTTCAATGCTGTAGTGTTTGGTCATAAATAATACCTGATAATATCCGTTTTGATTGTGTAACGTTCCACTAGTAATAATAAAATCCTGCTATATTTGGTTTAGAAGACAATTAACTTTCTATTAAAAAGTGGTATGGGTGATACTGTACATCCATATAGATAAATGTATAAACAACATGCACATATAAATAAACCTGGGCTCATAAAAAATTTAAACTCTGTTTCACTATCGAATCAGATTTTCAAAAATATATCCATTTGCAACAATACAGACACACATAAACACATACATATGCCCCTTTATATACACGAGTATAAACCTGTACAAATATGTGTACATACAACTGAAAACATATAACAGCTGGTTTCACAATTAGATCATCAGATGAACAATTAATGGTATTTTGATAATTCCTTTCATAGATTTGTTTGTTGTAGTAATCAGTGCAGTGCTCTTATTGGTTGATTTGATTAGGCCTATGGTCTGTCTTGATTCTTTGTGGGCGTTTTCATTTGTTTTTCATTAATATATCTATACACAACTGTGCTGCATACTTATGACTACTTACTATATATATATAGTACTCATTTCCAATTATGCGTCAGTTTTTCTGTATAATTTTTTTAATTAGACCTCTGTTTCCAACCGGAGGAGGCTCAATACGTTAGTAGAGCGAATATTGTAGACGAATATTTATTGGTTCATTACAACCTGTACAGTTGGTTTCACGAGACTTAGATCTTCAGATGAACAGGCACTGTTGTTTCATTAGTTTCTTATATGGCTACAATTATTAATGGTGAGATTTTTTGGGGCCATCATTGGTTGTTTTGTGTTAGCCAGTCCAGTGCAATTTCTTGTCATGGGTGGGGCTTTTGTTCTCAAGTGCTTTTTGATGTATTTCTTTGTGTGGAGTCTATCTGTCTTTGACATTTTTATTATTGCTATCTTTACTCTGACTTGTGTTATTCTGGTATTAGGTTCTTCACCTCTGGTCAATGGATTCTTATCAGTTATGTTAATTGCTATATATATATATATGTGTGTGTCACAGTGTGGATGCTTTAGCACACACACACCTGTCATGGTTATCGAATGGCAAAGTCAAACAACACACACACAAGACGGGAATGAGGAATTTAGCGTGGGAAAAATAATGGTGTACATACAAGACTGCAGATGGTAGAACGCAGCACAGAAACAATTCAAGAAAAAAGAGTGATGAAGCATAATTTTTGGTTTATATAACAAAAGAAGATTCTGGGGAGAGAAAAAGTCCAGTTGAGGAAAGTGGGTTTGGTTAACAGTCCTTTAGTAAGACAAATGGGAGAAGGGGGGGCCGATATTTCCTCGGAGAAAACTCTATCACGTCCGTAGAACTGACTTCTTTAATGGAAGTGAGTCTACAAATAGGCAAGCCAAATGTTGTGTTCTTGTTGTTCTTCTTGTGGTAGCTGTGTGAAATTAGAATGCGTTTTGATTCGTAATCTGCTTAAGCGTGTTAAGAAAAGAAGACAGAACAAGATAACACGTGTGATAGGGTTAATTAGCCTGGTAAGAAGTGAGCCTTCCCCGTTCTCACTTCCGGTTCCCGCTTTCTGGGACCGGAAACGGAATGGGGGTTGCTGGGAGTTTGCCTCGGCATGTTTATTGATATACATATATTTATATAAACATTACACCAAACACTAGCCTTTTTTTGTTCAAGGCTTCCTGTTCGCTATTCTCTGAGGGTCTGAGTAGCCGGCTTTCTGTCCCTGTTCCTTCAACCGCGGTGCTCCTACTGCTGTCTTCTTCATTTTGGTTTTTTTCTCTACCCCCGCGTGCCAATTTCAAATCTCGTCCAAATGAGATTTCATGCATTTGTTTACATTTCTTTGTTCCTTCAATCAAATAACTCTGGTTTTCTCCATCAGAGTTATACCTCTGATGGAGAAAACCAGAGTTATCTCCCTTCTACTACTATATGTATATATAATATGCTTTAATAATAATTTTCTCTCCACTTTTATTTCTAGGGAAGAACTGAGTTTTTTCATTCATGGATCTGCAAGTTTTGATCGTGCAACAACACCCCCCATCAAGCCACACCCTCAAGATAGATTGAGGGTCCTTATCCAGTCAGCATTTTATCCGCAGTCTTTATTTTAATTTGATTTTAATTTTTTTTCTTTTCTTTTTACCATGAAAGGAAAAAACATTCTCTGAAGACTCCATCTTTTTATCACTGCCAATCATTTTTATCAAAGACTGCCAGAAACTCGTCTCTAACAAATCCTGAAAATACAAACATTTGATAAAATTCATTCATTTTTTTATGAAGTAGATGCTTCACCCTTGGATTGTTCAGGATACTAATTTACCAATTTTCAAAACACTGATGGATCCAGGGCATTATATGACGTCCATCAATCATAAAAAAAAAAACAACAGTATTTTCTAGGTAATGACACAACTGGTGCTTGGTTTCCCTCTGATTTGTTTTTTCAACCCACCTCAAGAAACGAAGAATTTAGTATTGTCTATAACTTTGAGAAGAGTCCTTAAAATTTGAACTTTTTTTTAACAATACAATCAGTTTTGGCTGATTTATTCTATGGCCTTCTTCAGGTTTAATATGTAATAACTCTAAGGAAAGAGTCTCTTTCACTGGTGGGAGAGACCTTTTTCTTATGGATATTAGATATTGCACCTGAAGAAGGCTGTAGAATAAATCGTCCAAAATGTTGTGTTTGAGAAGAGTCATTAACATTTGAACTTTCTTTTGAACAATCCAATTTGTTTTATGTTTGCACAACGTTTTGGCTGATTCATTCTACAGCCTTCTTCAGGTATAATGTTATAACTGTAAGGAAATAGTCTTTTTCACTGGTGGGAGAGACTGATAAAAGAGACTCTCTTTTCTTACGGATATTAGATATTGCACCTGAAGAAGGCCGTAGAATGAATCGTCCGAAATGTTGTGTTTGAGAAGAGTCATTAACATTTGAACTTTTTTCGAACAATCCAATCTCCTCTTCCTATCTTTGATGTCAACACAACATTTTGGCGGATTCATTCTATGGTCTTCTTCAGGTTTAATATGTAATATTCTTAAGGAAAGAGTCACTCTCACTGGTGAGAGAGACCGATAAGAGACTTATGGATATTGGATATTGCACCTGAAGAAGGCTGTAGAATGAATCGTCCAAAATGTTAACATCAAAGATAGGAAGAAGATATTGAATTGTCCAGAAAAAAAGCTCGAAGAAATTAGTGTTGCCTGTGGTTACCACCTTAGTGACTTCGATGAGAGCAGGAGGGAAAAAAATTGTAGCTTTTTCAACATTAACTCTTATATTCCGCTTGAAACTACAGCGGGACTCTTCTATAAATAGCATAAAAATAGTGGAACTCTTCTGTGAATTGAATAAAAAAAATTCAAAGAGAAATAATTACAATTAGAAGTTATTTCCCTAGAAATTGACATTCTATTTTTTTTGTATGAATTTAAGAGTTAACTGTTCTGTGAATTGAATAAATAATAAAAAAATTTTTAAATTAAAAATTCACTAAATGGTCAAAGGGAGATAATTTTAATTGGATGTTATTTCGCTTGAAATTGGCATTCTATTTTCTTTGTATGAATTTAGTGACCTTTGATGACAGCAGCAGGAACAAAATCATAGCTTTTGAACAATTTAGCGTGGAGTTAAAAATTTAAACGAGAAAAAAGTGTAATGTTTAAAACCTGTGAAATTTGTCAAAATTGAGATTTAAAATTAATTTTTGGTGGTTGCCACCTCTTCTGTCCAGGCAACCACAGGTTCAATTTACAACGTAAGCTTCTGCTAAATTGGTTCCTTAGTTTGTGTCCGGCATTGTCCGGGTCGGTTGCCAGTACAGTAGAAGTTGCAAACACCCAAAATTAATTTTTGTCTCAATTTTGACATATTTGTCCCACCCGAAAACCAATCATTTTTAAAAAAAATATTTACTGTTATTCAGTAAAAAAAAAAAAAATAATATCTGTACGTAAGATAAAAGATATTAGATATTGCACCTGAAGAAGGCCGTAGAATGAATCATCCGAAATGTTGTTTGAGAAGAGTCCTTAACATTTGAACTTTTTTTGAACAATCAAATCTCTTACAAATACAACGTTTCGGCTGATTCATTCTACGGTCTTCTTCGGGTTTAATATGTAATATCCTTTAAAAAAACTACTGATTTTCATAAAGGTACTTAAGGAGACTATGCAGATTCCTCTTAAACCTTAAAGAAGCTGTTTATTTTATTTTTTTTTTATTTTTTTCAATTTTAGGAGTTCTTTTTTAAATTTATTTTTTTTCCATATTGATTTATAAGCTTTTAAAAAAAAAAAGAAAAAAAAAAAAAGCAGTCGTCCGATACCCAGGATTGTCAGATTGTGCTAAAAATGGGAGATAATCCAAGTTTTATCTCTGAGACTTACCCATACACAGATACTGAAATCAACCGAGTCTAGAGGCAGTGGTTCAGTACCAGCCTGTTGAGATGGCCTCACCTTAAGAGGCTGGTATTAAACCTCTACGTCCAGACTCAAGAGGCTGGTATTGAACCTCTGTCTAAGGACTCGCTCGATTTCCGAATTCGACATTACTCCAATGCTTGTGTGGGTGATTTTCAGAGAAAAGTTTGGCCTAATCTAGCAACCCTAGTGGATACCAGGAGGAAAATGTTACGTGCTGTTTCACAAGACCATGTAGCACCATTTGTGTCAATGCCAGTTTCATTGTTCATTTGACAAGACATGGAGATGTCTTCAGCTGGTTGTAATAATTGTGTGATTTCTTGGATCAGGGTTTTATTTATTTTTATTTTTTCCGAATTAATGTGAAATTAGATACAGTATTGTTGCCTGTAGCCAGGTATGAAGCAGAGGTACTGATAGAACTTATTGAAGAAATCCTAAGGATAGTCTTTTCATAATAAACCTACATCATGCAACCTCCTTGCAAAGGTTTGACTTTCACAATATGACTAAGAACTGTTTATATAACATCCTATGCAGTTGTGGTAGAGAAACAAGCTGCCTTTTCTTAAAGAACATCAATGAATAATTCTAACTGCAATTTTAAACAAGAATTGATAACTATGTAGCATCAGAAGTTTTTAACAGCACAAAACCCTCCTTAAAGGGTTTGAAATTCTAACCCTAGGTGTCCAACTGGACTTCTTTGGTAATTGTTATTTTATTCGTTTTAGACTAATTTATGTATTTTAATCCTATTTTGTTATTAAGAGGATTTCCTTTGACTGCCTCAAGTTTCCGTTTTATACTAAATACTATTTATTTTAAACTATTAGAAACTGTCAACATCAAAATAGGTTTCTTCAGTTTTTAAGTTGGTCTGGCTGGCTATGTATATGTCGCATCTACAAGTCACACCAACAGAGCTAAAGGGCTGAAAATTAAACATTTATTCCTTATGTCTAGAAAAACATTTTTTGTTTTTTTGAAAATTTCCCCAAAATAGGTTGTTTTTTGTTTTTTTGTTTTTTGTTCAATTTACAATGTAAGTTTATGCTAAATTAGCCCTTAATTTTTTTATTCAGACTTTTTTTTAGTGATAACCGCCCAACAAAAGGCAAGAGAAGTAACTTATTCATTGATCACCCATTTTTCAAAATCTTTTAACCAACAGAATCAGACTTTTAGTATTAGAAACCATCAATCAAAACTGTCAACATAGGTTTCTTCAGTTTTTAAGTTGCTCTTGCTGGCTATCTATGTATTGTGCATACAGACTGCACTAATAGAGCTAGAGGGCTGAAAATATAAATATTTACTCCTTATGTCTAGAAAAAACATTTTGTTTTTTGGAAATTCCCCAAAATAGGTCGGGTGGGGTGTCAATTTACAATGTAAGTGTATGCTGAATTAGTCCCTTAGTTTGTGCCTGGTAGTGTTATCGCTTTGGGCGGGAGGGGGGAATCAGAATATTTTAGTGATCACCACCCAACAAAAGCAAGAGAAGTAACTTATTCATTGATCACCCCTTTTTCAAAATTCTTTTTTTTAACCAACAGAATCAGACTTTTAGTATTAGAAACTGTCAACATAGGTTTCTTCAGTTTTTAAGTTGCTCTTGTTGGCTATCTGTGTATCGTGCATACAGACCACACCAATGGAGCTAGAGGGCTTAAAATTTAAATATTTACACCTTATTATGTCTAGAAAAAAAACCAGCTTTTTAGGTTTGCTTTTTCTTTTTTTTCTTCAAAATCCCTCCCAAATAGGTTTTTAGTGGTGTGTTCAATTTGCAATATAAGTTCATGTTAAATTGAATTAATGAAATAGATAGATGGAAAACAGGTAGTGTTTAATTTAATTTGTTTTTAAAATGTAATATTCATGACATTTAAATTTTTTTTGCGATCTCGGAAATATTTTCATGTATGTGCGCTTAACAGAAAATAAACAAAGTCATTCTTCCTCTTACACTCAGCCCCTCTCTCTCTGAACAATACCAAAGTACACACTCGCTCTGTGAATAAGCAGTTTTTCAGCAGCAGCCAGTGGAAAAACGGGCACAAAAAATGTCTATTTTAGCTTGAATTTAAATTGTAAAACTATTGACAAAGATGGTTAAGCTATTTTTTCATAAAGAATTAAAGAAAAAGATCTTTGGGTTTTTCATTCAGTCATAATCTCCCATTAATCCTGCTAATCCAAGAAATCATCATTTTTTTACAACTTCTGCAATTGAAAAAAAAAAAAAAAAATGTTTTTTTAATCATTTGATTTATTGGTCCATCATTCGAAACGGAAGAACAGAACATTTTCAGTGATTTCAAACATTGCTGATTTCTGCTACAGAAGACCAATCACGTAAAGATCTCCTGCTTTAGAAACTGGTTTCTTTTGAGAATTTTTTTTTTTTTCTTTAGAAACTGGTTTCTTGTTTG
>VCCN01002358.1:397933-414026 GCA_006491835.1 Architeuthis dux
CTGTACAATTATAAAATAATGGATTTTGTGCGGATGCAGCATAGTTATGCGAACTAAATCTTTAGGTGATACTTGCGCATAATGATGTCTGCCCTCAGCAAAAGAAAACGGATGTTAAGCAAAAAGAGGGCTTTTGACAGAAAGTAGAGAAAATGCCAGGCATGTATAGATAGTTCTCGTCAGAAAGGCTTTTAAGGAATTGCTCCGCTAAACCTGATTTTAACAGAAACTAGTTATCAACTAATTCTTAATATGAAACTGTCTATACATAAAATAAAGTTATTATTTGAAAGTATTCTTTGTTGCATCTTAATAAATGGAAGGGATGGGATACTAGTAATCTTATTGACAAAAGTGGGGAATGACTCAAAGGTTGGGAACCACTGATCTAAGAAAAGGCTTAGGGTCAGCTCTCGCAAAATCCTCATCTATATAAGGATATTAGACACGCCCATCCAAGAGATACCAAAAAGTCCTTCCCTTATAAGGAATATGATTAACCCTTTCTGATCCGCACATGACTCACAGAATTATTTTATCCTTTCTTTTCTCTTCCCTTCTAGTATGTATCTGTTTTGAACCCAACAAAATAATCTCTTTGTCTGAAATTATTTTCTTCTGTCCAATAATAAATTGAGATACAAAATAACAATCCTCGATCTGCATTATTTTACAATAGTTTTACAACTCCTTGCTGTTTGTGTTGTTAACACAACATTTTGGCCAATCCATTCTTTGGCCTTCCTTAGGTGTAATATCCGAATGTGATCCAAAATCTACACTGGGGAAACAGGCTGCCCCCTCAAAGTCAGACTTGATGTACACAGAAAAGCCACAATCAAGGGCAAGATAGAAACATCTGTAATGGCTGACCATATTAGGAGAGAGAAAGGCGACTACTTTCCTCTCTGGGAGGAAGTCCAGATTACTGAAAGAGGACGCTGTTGGAAGCAGAGAAAAATCAAAGAGGAAGCTCATATCAACTAAATGCTTTAGTCAAACAGTTCAACCTGATGTGGCTTCCACTACTCAACAGGCCCAAACCCGACATTCTTCGACCTCTTCAGATGTAATATCCGAATGTGATGGGAGTAAACAGAAGTTAATTTCAAAGGAAGTAACCCTTATAAAATAGGATTCAGGTGTTTCTTTGTCCTTGTCTTGCCTGTTGAGCAGCAATAAATCTTATACACAATATATATTGTAAATACTAACTCTTACTGTAAATAAATACCACATTTATACTAGATGTGTTCCCCCCATAATTTCTAAACATTAACATACCCCACCCCCCCATCGCAGTAAGTGTTTTTTGAGAATAGTAAACTATGAAAAAAGTGACCAATCGACGTGCAGTGAAATGATTGCCACCCATTTACAATATATATATATATATTTACGACACTAGACAAAATAATTCCTGAAAAGGTTTTTTTTCGTCTGACACTTATCAAAGGAGAACTGTCAGATGTAATCCAGGTTTAAAAAAATATTGTTTAGGAGATTTGAAATCACGTCACATTTTAGGACATTTTAGAACAATCCAAGACGTCATGATTTAAGACAATGTGTCTTAAATCATGACGTCTTGGATTGTTATAAAATGTCCTCGAAACTATTTAACTGACTTTTGAGCACGTTTTAGAACCACAATTCAAGACATCATGGTTTAAGACATGACGTGATTTCAAATCTCCTAAACAATATTTTTTTTCAAATCTGGATTACATCTGTAGGAATTATTTTGTCTAGTGTCATAAATATATATATGTTGATAATTATAAAGATATTTATTAATTCGGAACCTATATTTGCTCGACACCGGCGTGAGCGCTTTGGGGCTCTGCTCTTACAACGAATGTCTTTATAATTATCATATTCTGTTGGATATAAAAATGATCCATTCTTTGAATTTCATACTGTCTGCATAGGGAACCACAATTATATTCATGGCAAAAAAACAGATTGTGAAATAGAGAAGCAAGCATTGTGTACATTTCAGAGCTCCTGCCTTCCATGAGACTGCAGTTAGCTCAGTGGTAAGAGCAGAGCCTACATAAGACTGCTTCCAAGGTGGGCATGTGTTCGATCCATAAATGGTTTCTTTATTTACATGATCTAGGCCGCTCATTCGCAATCGCTCACATGGGGGCGAGCAAATATAGGTTCCCAATTAATAAATGTCTTTATAATTATCATATTCTGTTGGATATAAAATTATCCATTCTTTAAATTTCATATATATATGTTGATAATTATAAAGACATTTGTTAGTTGAGAACCTATATTTGCCCGGCGTCGGTGTGAGCGAAAAGACCAGACACCAGATGGAGAGACGAGATAGAAAAGTTTGCCGGTAAGACGTTAGCACAATCTAGGTCGTCATATGCGATGAGAAAGGCCTTTGTCCAGCAGTGGACTTATAATGGCTGATGATTATTATTATATCTCATGTGCAGCATGGCACGTGGAGATTGGTGATGAAGTCCCGATTTTCTTTGCATGTATCAGATTATTGATCCCGGCAAGTCTCAAGTCTGGTTGAGACCAGGACTTTGGCAGGATGCAAGTCCACCGAATGGATACCTCCACCCTAATTACACAGCTTAGAGTGTACTCATTTAACTTCTGAGTACACAGGGAAATTTTGTCCTAATGAAGAATTTTCCACACTCATACTGTGAATCGAACCCAGGACCTTCTGCGTGTGAGACTGGCGTGCTAACCATTACACTATCCGAGCGGATATATAGATAGATACATATAAAATAATTAGAACACATTTGAAGTTGCAAAAAAGAATAATTTCAAATAATAACTTTATTTTACGTATAATTAGATAGCTTCATACTAAGAAATAGTTTAATTTTATAATTGTACAGCTGCTGCTGTGTATTTGTTACTCAAAGAAAGCAAGCGAAAATAATTAGAACACATTAGAAATTCCAATTCATTGCAAAACAAATAAGAATTCTACAATCGTAACTGATATACACAACAATGTGATCTCTGTTCTTGTTTTTTTGCTACTAGTTCTTCGATTTGTGGGTCTATTAGTGAGAGAGCACATCTTAAATCATTCTCAACTTGGAGCTTATTTCGAGCCTTCGACTTGATAGATAGGAGTGCAGAAAACCCTATCCTTAGACTGGACTTTTATTTTTACCTTATAGGCCTTATCCCCCCCCCCGGACTACCCAAATCCCTATTTTTCTAGTCTTTCCCCACTTTTGTCAATGAAATTACTAGTATTCCCACTTCCCACTAAGTTGCAACAAAGAATAATTTCAAATAACTTTATTTTACGTATAATTAGACAGCTTCATACTAAGAATTAGTTTAATTTTATGATTGTACAGCTGCTGCTGTAATTTGTTACTCAAAGAAAGCAAGCGAAAATAATTAGAACACATCATTTGAAATTCTAATTCATTACAAAAAAAAATGAGAATTCTGCTATCGTAACTGATATACACATCAATGTGATCTCAACTCTAGCTTACTCTAGTTAAGAGAGTTGCACCAGGTAAGGAGGAGGAACTGCTTGTTGTAGAATGTCCCCAAATAAAAACACAATAACATTTGACGTCATTAGGAATCTCACCAGTTTGTTTAGGTCATCCTATTTTATTGGAGAAACCTAAACGTTTTTATTTGCACAGTTGCATGACGCAATTAGAATTTGTATGTCCTCGAACATGTGTGAGTGGAGTCATGTGTTGCCTGTTGGAGTTATATACTTCCCAACACGATTGTTATTTTTAGAAAAAGATTATTTTCCCTTTTACAAGTTTATAGTTTTCTGAAATGTCATTTGATATTTAGTCTAAGACAGTGGTTCCCAACCTTTTCAAGTCATTCCCCACTTTAAGAATTCTGCTATTGTAACTGATATACAAATCAATGTGATCTCTGTTCTTGTTTTATTTTGCTACTAGTTCTTCGATTTGTGGGTCTATTAGTGAAAGAGAACATCTTAAATCATTCTCAACTTGGAGCTTATTTCGAGCCTTCGACTTGATAGATAGAAGTGCAGAAAATCCTATCTCTAGACTGGACTTTTATTTTTTTACCTTATAGGCCTTATTCCCCCCTTGGACTACCCAAATTGCCCCGCTGGGGGGTAACCCCCCCCCCAGTTGGGGACCACTGAATTAGATGAATTCCAATCAAATTACTCTCTCTGTCTTTGTCTCTGTCTCTGTCTCTGTCTCTGTCTCTCACTCTCTGTTTAGTGGATGTGTTTGCAGAGAGCAGGCAAAGTAGATGGGCTGTTATTGCACACTCTGTTTTTTGTTATACCAGGGTCAAATTCTTAGCAGACCCTTACTGCAAGCATTGGAAATCTTTCAAGCCTATACAAAAAAAATATGTGTAATCCATCAAGAATTAATTCCACAATCCATAAGCTTTGGACTGCGTACTGGAAGTTTTCTCGTAAAATGCTAAATACTTAATTTCACATTTTCGGCTGTAAGTCTTTAGACCCAATGAATACAAATTTACAACTTACACTATTCGAGAGCTGAGGGAATTCTCTTTCTAAGGATATATATGTGTGTATCTCCACTGAGAATTAATTCCACAATCCATAGACTTTGTACTGCTTACTTGAGGTTTTCTCGTAAAATGCTGAATACTTAGCTTCACATTGTCGGCTGTAAGTTTTTAAGTCCAACCAATACAAATTTACAACTTACACTATTTGAGAGCTGAGGAAATTATCTTTCTAACGATATATATGTATATACCTCCATCAAATTTTTTTTCAATCCATAGACTTTGGACTGTGGATTTTGAATACTTAGCTTCACGTTTCGGGTTGTAACCTTTTAAGCCCAACAGATACAAATTGTGAACATGCACCATTGGAAAGCTGATAAAATTCTATTCCTCACGATATAAATATATATATCCTTCATGAATTAAATCCATAGAATATAAAGTATACTTGAAATTTCCTTGTAAAATACTGAAATACCTATAAATTAATTACTCTTATGGTAAGATAAAATGTATTTTTGAATTCCTCATGTCTGAAAACCATGATTTAGCCTTTTAAAGTACTCAGATATGTCAACTGGGAGACGAGATATGAAATTCTGTTGTTTTTTTTTTGTGTGTGTGCTGGCAGCATTTTTGTTTCATGCAAATGATGTAGCTCTTCCCAACGTTTTTCTTGGGAACATCTTTTTTCTGAAAGAGGATATCCCAAGGAACATTTTGGTACCCTAAATGTAGAATCAGGCGATAGGCCCCAGCACTATTATTTTTTTTTTTTAAACTAAACATAAACTAGAAAGCACTCAGAGAGCGCATAACTCTGTCAACACCATTCCCAGGGGAGGTAATAGTGCATGGATTCAATGAGAACTTTTGGAGATATTGTGTGGAGAGACATGATGTTTTGGCGATAGTATGTGGAGTTGACATATAACTATGACAGAGAGGATGGAATTTTGCATGGATCCGCCCCAAAACTTAATAAACTTCTTCTTTAGCCTATTGTCCACCGTTACGCAAAATTTCATTGGAATTCTTTGAGAACTTTTGGAGATATCATGTGGACAGTCTTGAACATATGCAAATGTATGGTGGAAAAACTCGGAAAAATATGCGTTGGTGGGGGCCTGTACTCGCGACACAAGCCAGCCAGACCGACTTAAAAACTGAAGAGGCCTGACGATTTCTAATCATCGAAAAGATCTCAAGTAAAATGGTTTACCACACAAACGGAGAGTTATCTCCCTTTACCACACAATCACATAGAGTTATCTCCCATTTTCTAGTACTATCAAACACGTGTGGAGTTTATAACAACACGGAATCTATAGTTGTGTTGTGAGGCCTCGTCGAATTGGAGCAGCGATTTCGAAAGAATCTATTTTCAAGAGATGAAACCAGACAAATCAAAAAACATTGTGAAATCCTCAAAGAGCCGAAGTGACACAGCGGTGAAGAAAAACATATTTATCTTTTATTTCTCTTACTAAAAAAAGTCATTCGACTCGACTCATTTCAAAAGGTCTGATTTTTCTATTACACCGGGAAACTTTAGATATAAATATACAATCGTTACTAATTAATTCTTTCTACAGATATAAACAATTTGATTTATTTAAAGCCGTAACAATATAATTTATGTATTAAATTCTCTTTTTCTTTCATCAATTTCGCACCGTTTTTGTGCGCTGTTTTTAACATCGGGTGAGCGAGTATGTGGAACTTTACAATTTACAATCGGGACCACCTTCCCTACACTGAACCTTTTTATTTATTTTTTAAATAAATAAATACGTAGTTTTAATTTAATTAAACAGTCGACGTCACCCGGTGTAACAGAAACAATGAGACCTTTTGAAACGAGTTACATTTTTATAGAATAATTTTGTTGAATTACTGTTGTTTTGTTAATAATAGCATAACTATACTTGCTAGGGTTTAGAAATTCTTAGGGGGGAGATTTCCTAAAAAGATGCGCCTCCTCACACACACCATGGTTGGGGGCGAAGAAAATGTTCATTTCTAGAAGCTCTAAAACAGCTATTTATTTCAGTGTATTGAAAATCTATCTTAACATAATTTAGAAGCTCTAAAACAGCTATTTCAGTGAATTGAAAACTTATCTTAACATAATTTTAAACCAAGATAATCAACAAAATGCGGGAGACTTGGTAGGTCTGCAAATAGGAGGGAAACATTTTTTACAGGCATATTTTGTTTAAATGCGGGAGAGGGGGGTTCTATTTACAATATTATAATGCTGGACTGGACCCTTACTTTCCGTCTGTCATACGGAACTTTTGATTTGAAGTATTTCGGTCACTCGTTGTAAACATTTTTTTGGTGGGGGAGGGAAATCTTTCACTTTTGAGAATAATTAGAAATGCAGAAAATCCTATCTCTAGACTGGACTTTTATTTTTACCTATAGCCTTATTCCCCAGTGGCGTACCTAGGGTTGGTGTAACCCCCCCCCCCCCCTCCCCGAACTTGCTCTCTTCCTGGGATATCTAGAATTTTGGTTATCGTATCTTATACGTACCTTAGAAGATGCGCATAAAATCTGAGGGGAATTATTTTTTTAATATATGCTCTTTTTCCTTTTTTAAAAAAAAATACATACATCAAAAGATACACGAACATATTCACCCAATATATATATATGATCTCCTTCATGAATTATGTCTACAATCCATAGACATTGGCCTATAAAGTCTACTAATTTTCTTGTAGAATGCTGAAATATCTATTAATTAATTTAAAATAAAACAAAGAGACTAGATATGAAATTCTGTTTTTTGGGGGTGTGTGTGCTGGCGGCCATTTTATTTTATGCAAATGAGGTAGTTCATCCCAACTTTTTTCTTGGCAACATCTTTTTTCTGAAAGAGGACATCCTAAGGAACATTTTGGTACCCTATTTATGGGATCCTGGGGGGTAGGCCTTGCTGTCCCTCTGACTACACCTTTTACATTTGTGCTTATAAAAAAATTTCCCCAAAGGTTCATGTCTAGGGTTTCTTTCCTGGTATTCTATATAAAATCCCACTTTGTTTTGTACCAAATTTGTTAATGGTGTATTTACTTCCAGGTTTGACCATTTTTTGTGAAATTCGACTGGACTATTATGGGATGTTTCATTAGAAAAAACAATTACAAAGAAAGTATATGAAATTTTTTGGTGTCACCGAGGCGGACTACACGCAATTTTTAGGCAATCATCTTGGTGTCACCCCTCTAATTGTGTTACCAG
Source organism: Architeuthis dux (assembly GCA_006491835.1). Classification (NCBI taxonomy): domain Eukaryota; kingdom Metazoa; phylum Mollusca; class Cephalopoda; order Oegopsida; family Architeuthidae; genus Architeuthis; species Architeuthis dux. Next base: position 405,689 of record VCCN01002358.1, read on the forward strand.
GGCGGACTGCAAGCTCCGCCCCCTGTTGGTACGCTAGTGTTATTCCCTCCTTGGTTTACCCAAACTTCCCCCCCCCCCCACTGTTGGGAACCACTGATTTATTTTCTTTCTGTTTATTTCAGGTTCAAGGCACAAATGATTTGAGCACTGTCAGCAAATGTTCTATGATTAAATATGGATATTTTCCTGATAACTTTCTCCATCATTTTGTGGCCAAGGAATGTCGAAGATCCCCCTTAATACACAGGTAATTTTGTTACATTTTTGTTTTATGTGAGTATTATGTATTTTGTGATTAATTAGAAACCATCAACCGAAACTGCCACCATAGGTTTCTTCAATTTTTAAGTTGGTCTGGCTGTCTAAGTATCACACATACATGCTACACTAATGCTGCTAGGGGGCTGAAAACTTAAACATTTGCTCCAGAGTGTGAATTTTCAAAAACAGGCGTGAATGCTGCAGGACACAAACTATTTTAGCATAAACTTACATTGCAAATTTTTTATTCAATTCACAGAAGAGTTGCACTATTTTTTATGCTATTCATTGAAGAGTTCCACTGTCGATTACAAACGATCTATGAATCTAAGAGTAAATTTACCAGCCGAAATCTTGTTGTTTCATAGACAAAGACAACTTTCCAATTTATCTTTAGTGAGTAAATAAATTAACAGCATGGATCAGAATAAACAATAAGTTCCTGGCGAGTAGACATCGATTCTCACCGGAAACTTATTCTTTATTCCAATCCGTGCTGTTAATTTATTTCCTCGCTGCTGAAGGGAAACCAGCCTGAGTTTAATTGCAATGAAAAGCAACAACAATTAAGACAAAGGTAAATAGCAAAAAAATTAATGATTTACAATACTTCATCCAATAAAAAGTGGAATATATATATATATTTAATTCAATCTCAATTTAATAGCACAAACTTAATAAATTCAGTAAAATCATTTACACTATAAAAATATACCCAAAGCTTAAAATCAGGACCCTCCCTCTCATAACCTACATTCGAATAGCGGCCACCTGGCCAAAACAATAAGCCACCATGGGACTCTTTACACTTTAAACCAGGATATAGCAGTGACCTCTACTAAGGGAATACATCCTTCAAACACAGATATCAAATTATGGACGGTACATTCTGATGACCAACCAAGGACACTGGGTGGAGCTATCCAAGTACACACTATAAAAAAGCCTAGTATAGCAGAAACTTTCAGTGCTTTTTGAAAAAGCACAAGTTGAAACTGGATAAGCAACAACAATTAAGATGAAGGTAAATAGTAGCAAAAAATTGGGGGTGGGGGAATAGTACAGTTTTTCATTAAGTTTTAGGAAACACAGGCACTTTGTTAGACGAAGGGAATCAAACATGCCTGCTAGGGAACAAAGAGTTAAGCCTTATTTGAACAGGTCTGGTTAGTCACTCAATAGAAACCGTCACATGACCAACGTTTTTTGGCAAGGGGTGAAAAGAAAAATTTAATTGGAAAAAAGGTGATCTTTGAATCAGTTACTTCTCTCATTGTATTTTTTTGCTCAGCAACGGGCAGTTAGATTAGTTTCAGTTACTTCTCTCACCTTTTGTTGGGTAGTGATCAGTAGAAAAGTCTGCGTGAAGTCACGATACGTTGACGTGGACTGATCGCTTGCAGAACGTCAATATTGATGATTTTACGGACATTCCTGTACCCAATTACCTGATACCGCTAAGCAGTTTATAGATAATAATTTATTAATATTATTGAAAATAAACAACAAAATGTTTTTCAATATTTACTAAAAAAAAAGTTTAAATTTAAATCAAACGCAAATTTAAATCATGGCAATGCTAATCAATCGATGATATATTTTAAGAAAAAAGGAAAGCCAAGCTTTTGATTTATGGCATAGATGTTTGTATTTTTTGTCATAGGTGTTTTGACATAAAAATAATTATTATTAGCCTTTACTGCTTTCAACTTATGTTTTTTCAAAAGGCACTGAAAGTTTCTGCTATACTAGGCTTTTTTGTATATTCCACTTTTTATTGGATGAAGTATTGTAAATCATTAATTTTTTTGCTGTTTACCTTCATCTTAATTGTTGTTGCCTTTTATCGCAACTAAACTCAGTCTGGTTTCCCTTCAGCAGTGAGTAAATAAATTAACAGCACGGTTTGGAATAAAGAATAAGTTCCAGGTGAGAATATAACTCCGGCATAGGAAGTTGTGAGTTTGATTCTCACCTGGAAATTATTCCGGTCCACACTGTTAATTTATATTAATGTTAATATATGTCAGAAATATGTAACAAACCATGATTTTCAAAATCAGTCATCAATTTTCATTGATCTTTTCAGAGGTTACCAAATACGATCTTACGTGATTGATTATTTGTTGAAGGAATTTCTTCGGCGAACCAATTCTGGCAGGATGCTACGACAGGTTAGTAATATTGAAAAAAACAATTATTATTGAGCTGATATACATTTTACAGGAATATTACTTTTAATGTACTTTATATCGGTCAATAGATACCTTGCAGTAATTAGATCGACATAGGTTTCTACCAATTGTTTCCCAGCTCCTCATCTTTTTATGATGAGTGTGGGTTACATAGTTTAGTAGGAGAAGGTGTAACAATATTTGTCTCTGCTTGACCATTCCCTCTCTAAGCTAGTCTTGAAAGTATTCACATTCTCTGCAGTGATCATGGCTTCACTCAGACAGTTCCAGTCTGCTGTCACTCTTGCAGTGAAGAACTGTTTTCTTGTGCCAGTTTCAAGTTGCATTTCAAATTTGTATCTGTGGCCTCTAGTGTGTGTGTGTGTGTGTGTGTTGAAAGGTTCAGCATCTGCTTGTTTGGGCAGATAGGGTAACAACAGTGAGTGTTGGTTGGTCAGGATGCCCTAGGTCTCTATCACATCAGCTCTTTTGCGTCTATATGCGAGAGTTGGTATACTGATCCCTTTGCAGTCTGCTGGCATAGGGGAGGTCCTTCAGTTCAGTGACTAGTTTAGTGGCTCTCTTCAGTAACTCTTTCGATTGCGTCCTGGTCACGCTTCCACTGAGGAGACCATGCACAGGATGCATATGAAATGAAAATACTTTGACAAGGTATTAGGAAGCATCCTTATATATTATATAATACTCTTCAGGAGAACTAGAATGCTTTAGAAATTCATAAATAGTGAAAAAAGAAAAAATCGTAAAAATAATTGTATTATAAAATTGAGAGGTGGGAGCCATTCTCCTGAATATTTGTTTCCTCAGGATCAAGATATAGGATTTTCTGAAGCAATTTATAAATGAAACGCCATAATTATTCAATGGTGAATTAAACATCATTTGTAAATATTTTGGACCAAAATATTTTTTGAGAAACCAACATATGTGTATCAATATATATATATATGGCCCTGTCGGCTGGTGCCTAGAATACGCTGACTGCATCCTCTGCAGAGGGTCCCAGCCCTCCACCACCGCTAAATTCACAAGGTAAAAAGAAGAGGTGGAGGTGATTCATAATTTCCCTTGGAATGCTAGTTTTTTAATATTTTTTAAAAGCAAAATATTAGTTAATTTGTTTGACAGAGAATTTAAAATGTTAAGCGAATTGACCTTAAAGATATCAAAAGTTTATTTTAATTTCTAAAAAAACCCCCACATTATTATGAATTTTTGACTACTATATACCTTCATCTTAATTAATTAAAACTAATAATATTCCAAGGGAAATTATGAATCACCTCCACCTATATATGCTTCTTTTTACCTCATGAATTAAACAGTGGTGGTGGGCAGTAATCACTAAAAAGTCCAGATTTTCAAAAAAGCAAGCGAGAATGCTGCTAGACACAAACTAAGGGATCAATTTGGCATTAACTTACAATGTAAATTGAACCCCCCACTAAAAACCTGTATATGTTAAATTGATCCCTTAGTTTGTGTCCAGCAGCATTCTTTTTTTTAATTTGGACTATTTAGTGATCACTGCCCACCACCACTGTTTAATTTACGAGGTAAAAAGAAGCATATATAGGTTGCGGCGATTCATAATTTCCCTTGGAATGCTAGTTTATTTATCTATTATATATTCCAGATCGTTTCTTTAGGAGCTGGTTTTGACTCCACCTTCTTCCGACTTAAGTCTCTGGGTTTGACTGAAAACTGTATTTTTTATGAGGTGAGTTTTTCTGTTTACTGTATTTGATGACATATAAGGTGGGGGTGGGTTGGGGTAACCCACCCCCACCTTATTTCAGTGGGGAATATTAAGAAAAAACGCATTACACTGAATTTCTCTCACACAGTGGTACAAATACAACAGTGTGTTCCAAAGATTAAGACAAAAAAGTTATTTCCCTTGAATACATGGACATAGTAAAAAATAATCCCTTATTTAAAAATTGTTTTTGATCGTGCAAGACGAGGTTAAAAAACAACAAAAAGAGATAGATGAAAGTGTGTATCAAGTAAAAAAAAATCTTCATATAGCTCATTGCAAATAAATTTCCTTTTATTTAAGACTATTTCAAAGACAAAACTTTTTTAAATTAAATTAAAATAAAATAAAAACTGTATTATTTTAAAAAAATATTACATAGCTGAAGTTTTTGTTTGAACAGTGTTGCTAGTTATATTTACTAGATACAATGTTGTATTAAAATAAATTATGAAATAACTCTGTATAAAATTGCATATCAAATCATTGTTATTTAATTGTTTTGTACATATTAAAATAATTTTAGGATGATCAGTCACGTGTCACAAAACTGTTGAGCAACCATGTCGGTTATGATTTTCGTTTTAAAATGATGTTTAACGCCACAAATTTACTTAGTTTTGTCTTTGAAATAGTCTTAAATAAAAAGAAATTTATTTGTAAATCTAACTAGCAACAGACTGTTCAAACAAAAACTTTAGCTATCTATGTAATTGTAGCGGAATGAACTATTAGCGGAATGAAATATGGTTATGCATGGAGGCTGATATTTGACACCAGGTTCAGGTGCCGTGTGTACACGGAAGGTTCAACCCACTCAATTCTTCCTCTTCCCCTGTCTGTCTGGCTGGCTGGCTGGTCATTGAGGTGGAGGGTCCAACCCAGTCACTTTCCCCTTCCCTAGAGATCAGCGAATGGGAAAGGGTCGTACCACCCCTTTTACCAAAAGGGGAGTGGCTTAGCAAGATAAGCATCTGTAAGACAGATTTTCTTTGGGCAGCAAATTTGGTTTCGATTCTTCCCCGGGACTTGCCATTCGATTCACCTTCCATGCATAACTCAGGAATAGCTCACACGCCTAAGAAAAGCAATTGAACATTGTTGTCTTGTAAATGCGATAACCTGGCACTCTCGGAATTCGAAAAATAAACTAAAATATTTTTCTCATAAATACTGTGTTTGTTGCTATTCCACAACCATGGTCCTCTATCTCTGATCACCACGAAGTGTCTCCAAACCGAAGACATTCCTATATTGCTACAGAACTCCTTTTTGGTGCCGTGAACCAGTGACAAACCGAACTTGGGATAACAGGGACAACGCAACAGCAAACAGAAACAGACTGAGAACAGCAACACCCGATAAAAGTAAGTACATTTTGCTGGTATCATGGACCCTCAAACGTTCACTAATGTTATTGCCCACCTAACGAATGAGATCAGATCATTAGGTGATGGTTACAGAAATGCTGCCTTGGCTAATATATTCCCGGGGTAGATTAATAGAAGCCCAGAAATGGAGAAACAATTAGCTAATATATTTAGAAGGGGGTTAAGAAACATAGAAATACAAACGTTAGTAATTAGAAATAATCATAGTACATTAGAAAAGGCGGCTAGTATAGCAATGGCGTAATTCTTAATCTTATCCCAGGCTAGAGGTAGAAGTTTTCATGAACCTATGAAAGTTGATTACCACAGACGACTATTAGAAATGGAAGCCGTTGATAGAAACAGATACAGCTATAGGGAACCTGTTCATAGGGGGGTTAGGAAATCTGTTAAATGGGGAAATACCCAACCCAGACCTAGGGGTGATGGGAATAGATATCAAGAAAACCAGCCACACGATCGAAGATAGTTTCACAAATCAATTGTTTGCTGGCGATGTGGGAGAACAGGTCACATCAAAAGACAGTGCAATGCGGTCTTGGGAAACTAGTGTCGTCTGTCCAGAAACATGAAGTCGGCAGACAGACTGACGTTCCGACACTAACAATTAACGCTACAGGAAATCTTAGCACAACTACCATTTCGATTCAAGGCACACGCTTCAGGGCTCTGGTCAATAGTGGGGCAGAAACCTCGATAATTCACAGACGAATGTTTAATACTATCAAACCGAGACCAACTATCGGAGACGGTAATGGCACATTTCTGTCAGTTGATGGGTTCACTGTTATTGACTTTAAAGTCGGTCAATTAGCAACCAGACACGGGTTCTATGTGGTAAACAATTTAAATAGAAATATCATATTAGGGCGCGACTGGTTGCAGGAAAATGGAGAATGGATCTATCATGATCTCAGAGCATTGCGCATTGGCAATGAGTATGTGTCTTTGGAGGAGGAGTTTCTCGTAGCGCATATTGCGCGGATGACATGCAATACGATTTTAAAGCCTCAAACTGCAACTACATGTTTAGTAAGGATTAGAGACAAACCGAACAATGATCAGCCGCAATGTATCAAGCAGATAAACAGTGGATACCAGGTATTGTAGTTGCGAGCGCCGTGGTTAAGGCAGATAACCATCGGAAAATGCCCATGGTTATCACGAATAATACCAACCAAACCGTTAAGCTCTATTGCGGGTGTGTCATAGGAAAAATCTTCCCGGCTGTCAACATCACATCAGTAACGGCGAACAATAGTCCTAACCAGTTTAGTACAATGGGTAGCGGTAGTGAGAACAGGGGTATTAACAATATAACAGTACCCAACGAGTTCAGGGCCCCAATTACAAGACTGGTAAATGAAAACACTGATTTATTTGCGGCCATGGATAAGGATCTTGGCAGGACTGGAACAGTGAAAATGAAAATAGATACAGGTAGCCACTGTCCCATAAAAAAGAACCCATATCGGACGCCTCTAAAACAGTGAAATGAGGTTGATAGGGCAGTAAACGAAATGTTGCAAGCTCAGGTGACTGAGAGGTCACGAAGTCAGTTGTCGTTTCCGATCGTGTTAGTCCAAAAGGAAAGCGGTTAAAAAAGATTTTGCGTTGATTACAGAGCTCTAAACAACATTACATAAAACAACACATACCCCCTACCCGTCATAGATGACATCCTGGCCAGCTTAGGTAAGGCTAGATATTTTTCGAAACTTTACTTAAAATCCATATACTGGCAGGTAGAACTTGATGAAAGGGATAAAGAGAAGATGGCGTTCACCTGTCATAGAGGGCTATTTCATTTCAATGTAATGCCTTTTGGATTGACGAACGGACCCAGTATTTTCCAGGAATTAATGTCAGTGGTCTTGGAGGGTATGGATAAGTAAGCACTCGCTTATATTGATGATATCCTGATTTTCTCTTCGACAAGAGAGGAGCATTTAAAACACATTCAAAATGTGTTTAACCAGCTCCGTAGGCACAACCCAAAACTAAAACTGTCTAAATGCGAATTCTTTAAGGAAGAATTACAATACTTAGGATTCTCTATTAATAGTGAAGGCATTAAACCAGTTAAGGATAAGGTTGAAGCGATTCGTTCTCTTGCCACACCCAGAACTTTACGGAACGTACATAGTTTTATTGGAATGTGTTCGTATTACCGGCGATTTATCCCAAACTTTTCAACAATCGCGGAGCCCCTGATAGAGCTAATGCGAAAGTATGCTAGGCTTAAGTGGACAGAAAGCTGCCAAAGCGCTTTCGATTTTCTAAAAGATAGCTTAACTAAAGTGTCAATGTTAGCTTATCCTGACCTAAATAAACCTTATAACTTGTATACAGACGCATCAGAATTTGCAATTGGTACTTGCCTTACACAATTTCAATTTGACCATACCGATGGTACAAAAATAGAAAAACCAATCTATTTCCTTTCTCACAGGCTAAGTGACACCCAATCTCGCTGGTCAACAATAGAAAAGGAAGCGTTTGCTATATTTTATTCACTTCAAAAGTTAGATCACTATCTGCATAACACCAAATTTACCATTTACAGCGATCATAAGCCATTAGAACATATCCTAAAATCGACTATCCAAAACAAGAAAATCCAACTATGGACACTTAGTATAGAAGCCTACGATTGCAAAGTTGAATATCTAGCAGGGAGAAATAATGTATGTGCAGATCTCTTATCTCGCTCCACAAATCCACCAGCTGAT
>VCCN01002358.1:414036-447719 GCA_006491835.1 Architeuthis dux
ATATTACCTATAGACAATATATTAAAACCGAGACGACTATACTACCACATTGAGCATCATCAGATCGCCTTCCAGGAACAACATAGGGCTTTCATTAAAATGAGAGAAAACGTGGCCAAGGCTAGAAAGAAGCAACAGGAGTACGTCGATAGTAAGACTACTGAAGTAAACTTTAACATAGGAGATACAGTATACTATAAGAACCACAAGAAAAGGAATAAATTGGACAAACGGTGGAAACCATATTATATTGTCATAGAAAAGACGGGGCCAGTTTCCTACAAAATAAAGGATCAGCTCACAGGGGCTATCTCAAAGACTCATGCCGGCGATCTTCGCAGTGCAAAGGTTGATGAATGGAACATCCCTGAAGGGAGAAACCGGCCTATGTGACAAGCTACATTAGCTGCAGCTATCAGCGATAGTGATTCGGAAAGCGATATGTCCGTGGATAATGAACCGCTACCTGTAGCAGCTGATAGGTGCCGGAGATAACGCGATAACGCGATAACTCGGCCGAAGAAAACATAGTTCCATTATTTGAGAGAGAGCAGTCGCCCAGAGGATTGCTGACTCTACACAGAAGTCGTAAGATAACTTAATATAAAACATTGAAGTTGCTAACAGTGATTCTGAGAGGCGTAGTTAACTCACCCGTGTTAAAAAAATAAATAAATAATTAGAATGGGCAGTAAGCTTATCTGCATTTCTCCATCATGCATTCCTGAAAAAAAACGAGTGGTAGAAAGAGCAGGGATATAGTCTGTCTGTGTGCTAAACTGTTTGCGTTATCAAATTATAATAAATTTTTTTTTCTCAAGTGCTAATGTCGGTCAGAGTATGTCCGGTGGTATGTTATTTATTTCCAATTTCCGGTAACTTTAGTTGGGTTCATGATACGAAGGAGAGAGAGATCTCCATGGAAACGGATGTGCACTTATTTTTCAAACTCGCGGTGTCAACTCCCAGTTGAGGCGGTGAATTGCTGCTCGGAAGACAGAACATAAAGATAAGGAAAACAATTTTCTTTGGTTTTTTTTGTGTTTTTTTTCTCTTCGCACCGGACGAGTGTCGGAGAAGGAGCCGGTTCAGCTCCTAACTCGGGGCATGTATGGATCATGCCTACTTCTATGTAACATTGTTTCGCATACGGACGGACATCTTCAGGGACTTTACCACTGGCGGAAAGCAGAAATTCAATTTTCCGATGTGTTTTGCTGGTTTTTCTATTGCAAGGTTGAACTTTTTATTTTCTCCGAGAAAAACGTGTGTTTATTTCATACCTCGTTCTATATATCACTTTGTATATATGGACAGACATTTCAGAGACTTTTAACAGAATTACAATGCAAATTTTCATCTGTCGATGAGAATTCTATTCCAGGGATGAACTTTTAATTCCACCTACACCACTTTTCAGAAACGCATCTGTACTAATGTTTTTTTTGTTTTTTGTTTTTTTTTTATGCTTTTAGAATTTTGTAAAATTGTGTTCATGTTTATTGTATGTACAATGACAAACTGTAAAATTGTTATCAATGGATCGTTAGTATCCAGAACCTCAGGTCAAAGAGTTATCATGAAGATGACAGTTCGAGAAAAATATTGCATATTTTTCTTTGTTTGTAAGGGGCGTGTGTAGTGGAATGAACTATTAGCGGAACGAAATATGATTATGCGTGGGGGCTGATATTTGACACCAGGTTCAGGTGCCGTGTGTACATGCGTGCCACTTGATTTTGGCTGGTGCCATCAAAATTCGACAGGGGGGTCATTTGACCCCAGGGTCACTCAGACGGAAGGTTCAACCCACTCAAATTTTCCTCTTCCCCTGGCGAGGTCACCAGCTGGATGTCAGCGCCATCAAAATTCGACGGGGGGTGGTCTCCAAACCGAAGACATCCCTACATCGCTACAGAACATATTTTTTTTAAAATAGGTCCTATTTTACTTTTATTTAATTTAAAAAAAGGTTTTGTCTTTGAAATAGTCTTAAATAAAAGGAAATTTATTTGCAATGAGCTATAGGAATTTAAAAAAGATTTTTTTTTATTTGATACACACTTTCATCTTTCTCTTTTTTGTTGTTGTTTTCTAACCTCATCTTACAGAGATATTGTAAAAAGAAAAAAGATTTTTTTTTAGGTAATGGCCAACTCAGGCCCCTTAAATCCACCCTGGGGCCGCTTTAGAGTCTGGGGGCCTGAGTCCTGTGCCTCAAGTGCAATATGGCCCTGAGCATCCAGCCCCTTGATTGATTCTTAAGTAAAACCCTCTTATTCTTCCAGGTTGATTTTCCTCAAGTTGTGAAAAGAAAAGCAAAGATTATTCAAGAAGTTCCAGAGTTAAAAACTTTGATTGGAGATAAAAGTTCCATAAACTCCATCGACTGTGCAGGTATTTACAAGCATATTGACTTTTGCACATTTACTGTATTTACTCGTGTATAATGCGTGAAATTTTATATTAAAAAATCCGGGTTAAAATCGGGGAGTAGCATTATACTCGAGTGTAAAAAAATGATACTGTATATGTTTTGACAAATGAGTGAAATTGGCTAAAGAGTTGCTGGCTATAACAGGCCCTGGCCGTTCGCTTTTGACTCTCCACTTGAAGCCACGCTTTCCATTTTTTCCTCTGCACCCAATAATGTTCTACATAAAATTAAACATTTTAATTCTTGAATTCATATAAAAAAATCGAATCTTGAATCAAGGATAATAACTCAGTTACTTCCCTTGCACATTTAGGTAATTTAAAAAAAAGAATTTCCATTCAATTCACAAAAGAGACCCATTTAAAAAAATTCTATTCATTGAGAGTTCCACTGTGTTATGGGGCGGCTTCAAGTGGGTTTATAAATTTAAGAGTTAACTCCTGTTTTTGTTAATCACTGCTACCCACAAAACTGGTTTAAATACTGTTGCTGGGTTTAGGTTATTCATGTGTTCAGACACATGTATCTATGTATCTATCTATGCATGTTTAGTTAAATACGACGGACAAGGAAAACCTTTTCAACTTTTTGGTTAATTTTTCCTGTTTACGCACAAGAAAACGTATGTTCGGATCCAATGTATATAAATATTGTCCAACGATATATTAGATTGAGCGCTTCGACTCTACGATCAGCCATTTTCGAGATTGTGAAAACTTTATTGTTTGCACAGTTCAAATAGTGTCCAAATTAAATACATTGTGTGGCATAACAAATGCATTATTTGTTAGAAGGGGGTTTCGGGATGTTTAGTTATTAAACACATTTAAAACTCCCTGTCCATGGCCGAAAGAGATTTTGTTGAGGGATGGGTTTTTAATTGTATTAGGTCTGATGGCAAGCCTTTTTTTGCAGTGGATGTGTTTTATTATGCGTGTGTTATTAACAAGAATTTGGCGTATGGGAATTTGGAGGGGTATATGTTTGTTTAAGTGGGTTCTTATAGCACTCTGATCCATCTATCTATCGTATCTATGTATTCAGACTTTGCCCTGCCCTAACCATTCATATTAGAAACTTGTAATTTTGCACATACACTCCCCTCAATAAAGTAGGAAAATGATTTTTTTTGTTTTTTTGAAAATTCCCCGCCAAAATAGGCTTTAAGTTGGGGGTTCAATTTACAATGTTTATGCCAAATTGATCCCTTAGTTTGTGTCCAGCAGCATTCTCACTTGTTTTTTTGAAAATTTGGACTTTTTAGTGATCACTGCCCACCACCACTGTTTAATTTACAAGGTAAAAAGAAGCATATATAGGTGGCAGTGATTCATAATTTCCCTTGGAATGCTAGTATAATTTGTTTTGTATATCTATTAAATAGCAAGGTGAGTCTATTCAATTATATTTTTGAATAAACATGGAAATGTTTTCAAAATTAATCAGATTGTCATTCGATTATATACAAGACAACGTTTTGGGGTTATTTTCATTTTTTATCTTTTTAAAATTTCTGATCGTCAAAGTATATTTTTTTTTCTATTTTCAGAAATCTTCCAAGATGACTACAGATTACTTGGAGTGGATCTGACGAAGGTTAAAGTTTTGGACAATGTGTTCCGTCAAGCTGGAATAGACGTTTCTGCCCCTACTCTGATACTATCTGAATGTGTACTTACTTACCTCACCCCTCAACAGTAAGTGGGGCCCTGTCGGCTTGGGCCTAGAATACGTCGACTGCATCCTCTGCAGAGGGGTAAGACCCCCCCCCCCCCCCCCCTCCGCCCAAACAGGGCCTACCTGTTTTTTCACCAAAGTCGCAAGACTCTAGTTAAGGAAAAGTAACCATTCACCAAAGTCACAAGACTCTAGTTAAGGAAAAGTAACCTTTCACCAAAGTTGTAAGACTCTAGTTAAAAAAAAAAATAAGCGTTCACCAAAGTCACAAAACTATTTTTTTTTTTAAATAACCTTTCACCAAAATCGTAAGACTCTATTTTAAAAAAATAACTTTTCACCAAAGTCGCAATGTAAAAAAGCTATTCTTATTCGTTCATTGTAAAGCATTTTACACATTGTGATTTTTTTAAAAAACTACTAAAAATTAAGATGAGGGTAAATAGCAGTCAAAAATTAATAAAAATGGTTTATAATACATCGTCTAAATAAAAATTAAATAATAAAATAATCAATCGCTTTTTTTACTGAAACCAAAACAATAACACTGCCGGCCTTACTGAAATTGTGATTAAACAAACTAAAAATTAGGTTGAATGTAAATAGCAGTCAAAAATTAATAAAAATGGTTTACAATACTTGATTTAATAAAAAATAAAATAAAATAATCGTTTTTTTTTTTTACTAAAACTCAAACAGTCATTGTCGTGCCAGCTTAGTACATAAGTAAAAAAAATGTTAGCTTCTTTAGCAGTGATCGGTCAAATCAGTCCTTATGATGGTATCCATTTTTGATGGTTAAATCATCCTATTTTGACAAAAACAAATTTCAAACCAGAAATAAATTTAACTGTTTAAGTAAATAATTTCTGGATTAAATATTGGTAGGCCCCATTTAGGCCTTCCTCAGGAGCTCGTTTTTTCAATGGTCATGATTTATTTTATTTGTTGTTCTTTTTAGTTCTGATGCTGTCATCCTGTGGGCTGTGGAAACATTTACAAATGCTGTTTTTGTTGATTATGAACAGGTAAGTGTGGGTATTAATGGTAATTCGTGGTCATACGGATGTAAAACATGTTAGTTGAACACTGCATACAAAGGCTCCAAAACATCATATAAGATCCCCCAAAAAGTATAACTATACAACATACTGATCAGATATTAACACAATAAGGAAATTAAAAGACATTATTAATCACTGCTACCCACAACACTGGTTTGTTGCTGGGTTTAGGTTATTCATGTGTTCTGACATTTATGAGTCTGGTTCATTTTCCCAAAGTTCATCTTCCCAAACTTGGTTTTTCCGAACGTTGATTGGTCACTTTTTTTCATAGTTTATTATTTATAAAAAACACTGTTTAACTTTTTTTTTCTAAAATTACTGCGATGGGTGTATGTTAATGTTTACAATTTATGGGCGAAAAGCATCTATTGTAAATGTGGTATTTATTTACAGTAAGATTTAGTATTTATAATATATAGTGTGTACAAGATTTATGAAGAAAAAAAGGATTTATTGTTGTTGTTGATTGAGTATATACAATAATATGAATTTTATTTTCATTTTATTTAATGATTGTTTGTTTGATTGATTGTTTTGTTTAACGGCACTTCGACCCTTTGTGGGTCATTTAGTGCCGAATTCTGTAGGGGGAGGGAGGATTCCATGTCTAGATACTTGAGGGGGGAGAATCCCAAATCCCTGTCACTGAGACAAATGCCACGAGGACCGGGATAAAGGGGGGTATCCCAAAAGCTTCCCAGGATGAATCCTGAGCATGCTAATAGAGATCCCCTCCCGACCAGCTGACCAAGATATCCTGTGCAACTTCTCCCAGGATGATACCCGAGCATGCCACAAAGACCCCCAAAGGACCGTGGTTCTCTGAACTTCGAGGCCATGGCGGTTTCGATGACCAATTACCTCCAATTTACAATGTGAAAAGTAACATGACCCCATTTCACATGTATTACAAGACTGGATGTGATCAACAACCGATCACCTGTTGATCTTCTCTAGTTGCGACGAGGCCTTGAAGATCCCTCTGATTATATAATGCAGACATTTGAATATTGTAATTAAAATTTTGAACATGACTCTTTCTTCTATCCTAAGCCAATGTAGGCCGATAATACTGGTCCTAATTGACTTGCATTTCCTACATTTCAAAACTAATTGATTGATTTAAAGCCTGCTAATATATGTATGTTCCGGATATCGTAGACTTATTATGTCTAAAGTTCTAAAATCAAACCATCTAAATATCGGATGTTAATAAGAGCACAGAATTCATAAGGGCCCATATCATGCAGATATTTGAATACTGTAATTAAAATTTTGAACATGACTATCTATAAGCCAATGTAGGCCGATAAAGCCGGTCCTACGTTTCCAAACTAACCGAGCAGCAGCATTTTAAACTTTTTGTAGTTTGTTAATTTGTGACTTATTCAAGCCAAAGAAAAGTGAATTACAGTAGTCTAATCTACTGGTAATAATAGAGTGAACCAGCTGCTCAGTTTCATTGTTGGAAAGTAAGTTTCTAATACTACGGACATAAGGGCAAGCGTATTGAATATTGTAATTAATATTTTTTTTTTCCCATTTAAGTTTCCAGAAAATTGTTATTTTTTCTCCTTTTTAAACAAATACTATATATATTAATTTATTTATTACCAAATCTATTTGCAAAAATTTTCACATAATAGTAAGTTTGTCTTCTGGGTATATGTAGGAGCAGTATTCAGTGTTTAGCTGAGTAGCTTTAGCTATAGAGATCAGTCGCATTCATTCTTAGTATTTTTCTTGTTCTCTCAACTCTTAAATTCATGAACCGCTTGAAACCACTCCTAAGCATAATGGTAATCTTCTATGAATAGAATAATAATTTTAAAAAATATTTAAATCTAACTGAAAGTCAAAGGGAGGTAACTTTAATCAGTACTTATTTCTCTTGAATTTTACATTCAAATCTTTTTATATGAATTTAAGAGCTAACTCTTAACTTCATGTAAAATTGAAATCTAACATTTTTATATGAATTTTATAAAAACTTTAGATTTTAATTTTATATTCAAATCTTTTTATATGAATTTAAGAGTTAACTCTTAAATCCATATAAATTAGTATTTTGCTTGATTCTACAAATTGTTATGTTAGATTCCTTGTATTTATTGCAGTCTTACAATCTTTCAGATAAATCCCAATACTGCTTTTGGATCATTTATGTAAGTATTGTTTCTATATATAAAGTTTTGGTCTTTTGTTGGTATGTTTATCAGAACAGGTCTGGTTCATTCTTTTTTTTTTATATATACTTTAACACTATATAAATAAGTCCCCAAAATAATCAAAAGTAAATATATTACACTTGAATATTGGTAGGTTATATTTTAAGTTCACTACCATATTTACTCGAGTACAATGTGATATTGAATATAATGCGACCCACACTTTTTGTAGCTAAAAAATCAGTAATATATGTATATGTTTTGCCTAATTGGCAGAATTTTAACTTTTTTTACAAAAAATAAATAAATACATAGTTTTAATTTAATCAAAAGGGGATCGGTGCTTGGACCAGTACTATTTTTAATATTTATTAATGATCTATCGGATACCAAATTGTACCACCCAGTCTTGTTGCCGGTTGACCAAGTAAGAGTAGAGGAAGACCTAGATAAATTAATGCTATGGTCAAGAGAATGGTTATTAGCTTTTAATGAAGATTTTAATGTAAGGTGTTACATGTAGGAAATAGAAATCTGTGTTACTGTATGAACGGAAATATAGATATTGTAAATGATGAAAAGGATCTTGGTATCATAGTAACTGATAAACTATCATTCTCCAAATATATTGCCAGTGCTGCTGCTAAGGCGAACAGGGTACAAGGACTGATTAAGCATACTTTTTCTCATATAGACAAGGACTAGCTCCTTATACTATATAAGACTTATGTCCGTCCACACCTCAAGTACTGTGCACAGGCCTGGTCACTGTACTTGGAGAGAGATAAAAAATCTTTTAGAAAATGTCCAGAGACATGCAACTAAGTTAGTTGAAAAAAAGTATGAGTTAGAAAATAAGAGAGATCGGGGTGACTTAATAGAAATGTTTAAGATTATGCATGGTTTAGAAGTAGTAAACCCTGATGTAATTATTACTAGAAGGGGGTACAAGGAACTGAGAGACCACACATATACAGTAGAAGCAAATAGAAGTAGATTGAATATCAGAAAATCCTTTTTTAGCAATAGTGTGGTAGGACTTTGGAATAGATTACCGGAATATGTAGTGCTATCAACAGATGTAAATGATTTTAAGAATTATGATGTTTATTACACCACCGCAAAGGTTTAAGGCCCTAGATATTGTGTAAATATGATTATGATGTGTGCTTGTATATACAAATTGTATACATTTTTTTCACACTAAACTAAAATGTTTTTGTCTTTTGTTGGTATGTTGATCAGAACGGGTCTGGTTCATTCTTTTTTTTCTATAAATCTTAAGCACTATATATATTGTAAATATGAAATCGTATCATAAATAATAGTACATTTAATAGATTGACACCTTTTTCTTCATAAGTCGTTAACATCGCACTAATTTTAAAAAAATACCCAGTGTTTTTGTAAATAAGAAAACACGAATGAATAGCCGGATGGGTAATTCAAATTGTCTACCTTTGTTTTTCAAGGTAATAAACAGTTGCTAAGGTCATAAGTCAGTCTAGTCATGATTCGGCCAATCAACATTCGGCAAACTGATTTTCAGTAAAATGAATGCCCCCCTATCAGAACATGTCTCTTCATTTAGCCCCAAAATATATTGAAATTGAATAAAAAATTCAATGAAATTTTAATTTTATGCATAATTTTAACAGTATTTCATTTTAAAAAATGACTTTTCGCTGAACAGATTTCAGAGCTTTTCAATTTTTAGATTTTTTTCTAATTTCAAAGATGAAGAATTTTACATCTAAATTTGAGTCAAAAAACATCTAGAAACATCTAGATTCCCCAGATATACATCTAAAATCTAGAAAATGTATTACATATTATTTATATATTGAATGTGGCTTTAATTTTCAACATTTAATTTATTAAAATATTGCTTATTTTATTAACAATATTACTCATTCACAAATGAAATAACTTTTCACTTAATCTCTGGAGGCCCCTGGGCTGCAGCCCCTAAAGCCCATGCCTTAATCCGGCACTGTACAGGCACTGCACTGGATTAATCTGTCTCAGCTGATTAATAACCTTTCTCATTTGAATGTATGCAATCTATGATTAAAATAAGGGGAAATGACGACTTAACCGTTAAAAATTGCATCGGACTGATTTTGGATGTCAAAAATGGATTGCATCATAAGGACTGATTTGACTGATCACCGCTAAAGAAGATAACATTTTTTTTTACTTTTGTACTAAGCTGGCATGGCAATGACTGTTTGAGTTTTATTAAAAAACGATTATTTTTTTTATTAAATCAAGTATTGTAAACCATTTTTATTCATTTTTGACTACTATTTACCCTCATCTTAGATTTATTTTAAATTTTGAAGTTTTAGAATTTTAATATTTTATAATATTTCACTGAAATTGAAAATATTTTTCAATATTTTTCATTTTCATAGTTTATTGTTATTTCATATTATTTTCTAGGCAGAGGCACTTTGCAAACACAGGATCTCTTTTAAAATGTATCAATACTTATCCAAGTATTCAATCACACAAAGAAAGATTTCTGAAACTGGTAAGTCGAGAAGCATAATATTACATTTTGTTAATGTGATGAAGAAAGAATTATGGTACCTCGAATTAAACGTCCCCATATGCCTGCTGTAAATCTGCCATTCGCAATGTAAATGAAACGCATGTGCGCAGGGTGCGGTTTTTACCAGAACGGCAGTGAGTGAGGTGCCCGTATGTTACACCAGCTTAATTTGAATACGCGAAAAGTTGCTAGCTACTTAAGGGCGCAGAAGAGAAGCAGAACACAGCAGATCGTAAACGTGGATGCGAGTGAATTCTTCGCAGAGAAATTGTCCGAACATAACTGTGTTAGACGGTGTGTCCGTCTCTTACGCACTCGGCGGTGTACTAGCGACAGTCTACCGGATTGTTTGTTCTGGACTTGTTTCAGCACATTTGGTTTGGCATTATCTCTGTCAACTTCTGCACATGAGCTGTGTTGTGTGTTTTGACTTTGTTTTCAGGCATGTCAAGTGACCTTAAAAAACTAGTTAATTACTTATTGTATTCTTAAACAGTAAAAATCATAAAAGACTACTAAATAAACTTGAATATACTTGAAATAGGCTTTTTTTGACAGCAGTTAATTGCGTCATTAAGCCAGCTTCAGTGTAGTTGGGTTGGGTTTAAACTAATAAGAAAAATGGTAGTTAAATTTGGTATGTCTCATATCCGAACAAAGATTATTTTTAAAAATATTGATATTCTCGGATGTGACTGTCTTTTCACTTAGTCTGTTCCATGCGTTTGCCACTCTTGCTGAGAGAAAATATTTCCTAACACCAGGGGAGGTCTGAATTTGTAGTTTATGGCTGTGTCCTCAGGTTTTACTGCAGATAGATGAAGTCATCATTTTCTTATCAGGGCATTTTGAGCAATGAACATCAGTATCCACTCTATGTATGTCATGTCCGGATTCTATAGACCTGTATTCAAGGGTTTCTAGATTAAGTTGTTTTAATCTTTCAGTGTAGGATATATTTCCCAATCTCGGAATGATCTTGGTGGCTCTCCTCTGAACTCTTTCTATGGCATCTGAGTTATACTTCAGGTTAGGAGACCATATGCAGGAAGCAAACTCCAGATGGGGACGTACCAGAGACTTGTACAGCAGTAGTAAGCTCTCCTCATCAATGAATTTAAATGAGTGTCTTATGTAGCCGAGTCTTTTATTTGCTGTATTCACTTTGTTTTGTATCTAATATAGATGTATTTATGTGTTTGTGTATATACAGTATTGCCCATAAATAAGTACACCCCTACCACTATTTTATAGAAAGTGAATTTTCTTCTAAACCAAACATAGTAGGATTTTATTATTTCTAGTGGAACATTACACAATCAAAATGGATAT
Organism: Architeuthis dux; assembly: GCA_006491835.1. Taxonomy (NCBI): domain Eukaryota; kingdom Metazoa; phylum Mollusca; class Cephalopoda; order Oegopsida; family Architeuthidae; genus Architeuthis; species Architeuthis dux. Next base: position 425,275 of record VCCN01002358.1, read on the forward strand.
TATCGGGTATTATTTATGACCAAACTCTCCAGCATTGAAACTCTGTTGCCAAAAATATGAATATGTTGCTGTCCAAAGATAAGTACAACACTATGAAAAAATATTTTTGGCAACAGAGTTTCAGTTTAAAATGAAGGTGAAATAGTAGTTAAAAATGAATAATAATGATTGAATTAACTTATTTGGAATTTTCTACTTATTCTTGCCTTTTGTTTTATGATCTGAGGGTTGGTCATCTTGTGAATGCAGTGATATGAATGATGCATTTGCTCAGCTGATATCCAAAGAGATGAAAAAAGAACTTGAACAGGTTGAACCAAGCTCTGTCTCACTCTATAGTCTCTAGTTCTCAGTGGGACTTGAATAAGTTGCTATCAAAGTGACAAGGTGTCACCAGGCAGGTCTTTTCAAATCTGACTGAAAAACAAAATCTACCCTCTTTTGTGGGCAAGCCTCAATTCTAGGGTTGGGTCTGACAGACGTAGGGGAGACACTCAACTCCGCCGGTGCCTTCTCCAATCACTTTGGGGTACACCTGTATTCAATGTGTCAACAACTGCTGATCAAAAGCCTTGCTGAGGACACTGCCTGTGTTTCACTTCAGGTCGGCAAGTGTACTCAAACCAACCTGTCAACAGCTCGTCCTTCCACCATCTTTTCTCTCGACTCGTATCTCCCTGTTTCCATTTCAAGGCAACAATGAAAGTACCTATTCTGATACAACGTATCTGTTGTGTACTTGTAAAATCTAGCGTAACCATATCACAAACTTATTTGGAATTTTCTACTTATTCTTGCTTTTTGTTTTTTGATATTAGGGTTGGTCATCTTGCGAATGCAGTGATATGAATGATGCCTATGCTCAGCTGATATCCAAAGAGATGAAAAAAGAACTTGAACAGATGGAACTCTTTGATGAATTTGAAGAGTGGCACTTGACATGCGGGCATTACATGGTCTTGTGCGCACAAAGAAAATGCACAGAACCATATTTGGACTATACTACTTGTAAGTAAATGAACTTTTCTTTTTGTTTTTCTTCACTGTAGGTCACCCTAAGTGTAAAATAATACGGGCAGGAAAGGTTTTGCAAAGCAAGTAGGGTTAGTTGAAGATGTTAGATGTAGGAAACCAATCAAACGCCCTTCCACAGTGTTTTTGAAATCTTGCGTTTCTGATTGGCCGAACCGTTAGACAAAGAATTTGATTCTTTTTGGCGGTAAAATACGTTGGACTCGAGAGTCAGCAAGGAATCTTGGCCAAAGGCAGTCGTGGCCCTGCCTGTCCCGCCAGAAATGGGGAGGCAAACAGAGAGCGGGAGATTTAGCTAGACGTTAAAGTGGGAGAAGGGTGGCAGCTAGCCAACAATCCATTACAGCAGTTGGCCCTTCTTGAAATGTTGGAATTCGGACCATAGTTGCATCCGAGAGGTGATTCGAGAAATAAATGAATCAATTTTAACAGATTACAGACGGACCCTGTTGTTTTATTTTCTCTTAAGACGGAGAAGCTCTGCATAATTTGCGCTTTCTACGTCAGGTATCCATCCGGAAGATATGGTATGTTCCCCGTATTTTATATGTATCTCTCATCTCTCCCTCGTGTTCGGTGGGGCATTTTTGGGCCATGAACCTGCCTGGTCGCTGACTTCGATGTGTCATCGTCTTTCCTGGAACCGATCAGCTAAAGACTGCTGCAACGCACACATGCATTCATCGATAGTAGTACATAAGCAATGCCTTTCGGTCACTTCTAACTGTGAAGGTTGGTTTTGCAAGACTGATGTAACCTGTCTTGGAGCCCTTAATATGGGCAAAGAAATGTGTGTGTGTAGAAACAAGTGTTTTTTCCATTAACCCTGGTGTCATAAGGTCTAGTTATTCTGACCCCAGCTTCAGCATGACCAATCTGGATTCCCCTTTTCGTGAGACTCAGACACCTACAAATTCACCAGGGGGTTGGCCTACTGACTTGCTCAACTTTAGGAGTTGGAATGTCTTTCTCGGGAACTTGCTGGAGACTTTTGGACCTACTTAAATTCTTGTTAGCAAGAAACAAGGCTGGGCGTTTAATCTCTGAAGCCCATACAGCTTGTCTCTTAAGGGCACTGCTTGTTATCACTATGATGAGGCTTGGCTGCTCCCTATCCCAATCCTTTACCTCCCTTCCAGACTTGTTGAGGTGAGGATTATTATTTTCTCTTTTTCTCTCTGTACTGACACCAGTTACTGGGGGGGGGTACTAGTAATCTTATTGACAAAAGTGGGGAATGACTCATTGGGAACCACTGCCCTAAGCAATGCATTTTGACCACTTCTCATATCAAAGGTTAATAAAAAGGGAGTTAAGACCAGTGAAAAAAGGCCATATCATATTACAGGGGGCTAGAAAATAGGTCAAACGGCCGACAAAGTCAGAACAAAAGAAAATGCGTTCAACCAACCAGTGTGGTTTAAGGATGGCTGGGATTTTTCAAATCAGCCTGCAGTTTAGAGTTAGTCAGGGTCCGACACCCAGCAGCGATGAGTCTTGTCCCTCAACCCGTCAGGGAGGAGAAGGAGACAGAAATTTGATTTGAACTGATAGAATCACTGTCAGTACTTCAGTAAAGAAACTCGTTAGAATTTTGAACAGAAAAACAGAATTCAATATCTCTGGTGGCCCGCGAATCGATGCTATCAACGGGAATAAAACAGACCCATATTTTCAATTGAAATCAACAAATTTTGTCGTCTTTCTCTCCCTCACATCGACGAAAAGAAATACCAGCATTATCCTACACATGCACATACCCCATAAAAATTTGGGGAGTTACCTTCTCTTTTCCTACCCATAATCCTCTTTCAAAATGGGTGCCCCTCTGGACACACATAGAGCCCGTCAGGGAGGAGAAGGAGAAAGAAATCTGATTTGAACTGATAGAATCACTATCAGTCCTTCAGTAAAGAAACTCGTTAGAATTTTGAACAGAAAAACAGAATTCAATACCCCTGGTGGCCCGCAAATCAGCCCGGAATCGAAGCTATCAACTGGAATAAAACAGACCCATATTTTCAATTGAAATTAACTAGTGAAAAAAACATATTAAAATAGCTTATTAATCACTGCTACTCACAACACTGGTTTATTACTGGGTTTAGGTTATTTATGTGTTCTGCAAAGTTTAACGAGTCAACCATCACAGTACTTGAGGTGTGGATGGACATAAGTCTTATATAATATAAGGAATGAGTCTTTTATATATGAAAAGGTATGCTTAATCAGTACTATTAACCTGTTTGCCTATTTCTATTTAAGGCTGCGGCCCGCAAATGATTACTAAGTAGTGAAATACGGATTTTAAGTTAGTAAGGACACGCAGATGAAAATAAGTAAGAATAAAATGAAAAATAAAAACATTTAAATTTGTATAAACAGAATTTAAACATGGGTTAATAACAGTGAAAAAGAAGTGTTCTTATCTGATAGTCAAGTCGTCTTGTTAGCGCCATATAACATTAGAGACTCATGCTTTACATAGATTTGTTTTTGTTGTTTTTCAGATTTAAGCTCTCAAAACAGAACAGTGTCTTTCCCAGGTGAAATTTCTGGCATTACTGACAATCCCAAAATGGCTGACGACCAAAAAAGTTTGCTGGAAAGATATGGACATTCCTGCATCTTGTCTTTGGACCGACTTTTGTTCACTTTTGGAGGATTCGGTAAAGAAAATGGCAAATTCCTACGAGTGTCAAACATTGTGATTTCCAATCTGGAAACTTTAGAAACCATGTCTTTAGCCATCCCAACGAATTTGGCAAAGTCACATTGTAAGTTTTTAAGATCGGACATTGTCCTTATTTTGTATTTTGGACTTTTTGTTCTTCTTGTTGTGACTGTTAAAAGTTGAAATTATTAAATGTTATTTTTCTTTGTATAGGTCTGAAAAGGCCAAATTTTGGAGCTGAATCTAGCTATTTTGGAGATATATCTAGCTATTTTGGAGCTAGATCTAGCTTGCAGATAAATAGCTAATTTGGAGCTAGATCTAGCTTGCAGATAAATAGCTATTTTGGAGCTAGATCTAGCTTGCAGCTAAATAGCTATTTTGGAGCTAGATCTAGCTTGCAGCTAAATAGCTATTTTGGAGCTAGATTAATATTTTTGGGTCCAACTGTGTTATTATTATATTTTAATTATTGTGATAATGATCTAGCTACTTTTAGCCACTTATTAGCTGTTTATTTTAAGTATTGTGATAATAATCTAGCTACTTTTAGGTGTTAATATGTGTTGTATAGCCCTCTTGGTCCGTGGAAAATCCTGAACTTGGAGAAAAAGGAAGACTCAAAACTTGTTTATAATCATATAAGGATATATTTTTATTTCATAATATACATCATGTTGTGGCAGAGAATGAAGAGTGGGAGAGAGATAATGAGAGCCGACTGACTGTTCTTAACAGGGACATTGGTCTTGTGTTAGTCCCGAGCTGGGGCTCTCTCTGTCTCTCTGGCTTTTCCAAGGGCCTCTGTGTCACTTTTATTGGGTTTGAATACCCACGCTAATTCTCCAGCAGTCAGGGTCAATATCCTGTTTATGACTTTTGAACACCTGGTGTCTCTGTTTCCAGTCCTGGACACCTTGCAGTCGATATCTTGTTTATAACTTTGTTGTTGTCGATATCCTGTTTAACTTTCAACACCTGTGGGGATCAAATCTGTGACCTCCAACAAGACTCCAGCTCATTTACAGGCATGTCGCAGTGCTGTCCTTGATGCAGTCCTTATAGATGTAAACCAAGTTAACCCAAGTGTACCTGATCAATGAATAAGTTCTCTTGCCTTTTGTTGGGCAGTGATCACTAAAAAGTCTGAATTTTCAAAAACAAGCGTGAATAACCTTCCACCAAAGTCGCAAGACTCTAGTTTGAAAAAAAAATAACCTTTCACCAAAGTCGCAAGACTCTAGTTTGAAAAAAAAGGATGTTATTCCCATCAGGCACCCCAAAGTTTGGCAAATCAAAAAGGAACACATTTTTCCTTGACACCGGTGACATCACTGAAATGTCAGCAGTGTTACCAAGATAAATAAAGTACACATGTTGATATCGAGGAAAATACTAGCCTGAACTGGAGTTGCTAGTCTGTCTCTGAAACGTTCGAAATTACTTACATTCGATAAAAAATAGATTGTTTATAGGTTTTTTTTTTTTTTTAAAACTAACAAATTTTCGAAGTTACTAAGATACTTTTTCCTGAAAAAATTAAAAACTATTTTTTATGCTTCCAATCCAACTATTCTTTGACGTGTTGTTTTGTCGGTCAAAGTCAGAACCGGTGATAGTCATAGGAGCTGGCAGTCAGATATGCTAACATGACATTTATTGACTGACTGTAAAATTTAAACTCTAATAATCACAAATAAGCAATAAGCACAAAAAGAGAAATCTTTTTTTTTTAAACTAACACATTTTTGAAGTTACTAAGATACTTTCTCCTGGAAAAATAAAAAGTATTTTTTGTGCTTTCAATCCAACCTTCTTTTTCTATTTTTTATTACGCTAATATGACAGTTATTGATTGATTTTAAAATTAAAACTCTAATAATCGCTATAAAAGCCAAAACCTAGTTTTACGAAGAATAGTTGGATTGAAAGCACAAAAAATACATTAAAAAGTATCTTAGCAACTTTGAAAATTTGTATGTTTTAAAAAAAACAAAAACTTATTTTTATTGAATGTAAGTAACTTTGAACAAAACCGGAGTTGAGGAAAAATGTGTCCCTTTTCGATTCGACAATTTTCAGGGTGTCTGATGTAAACTTGATCCAAAAAATGAATCAAAAATTGTAAGATTTAATATAATTAAAAAAGAAGTTGAATTTGTAATCAAATATTTCAAATTCTGTAGATAACTTACTGAGTTTTTATTGAAAAAAATATTGATTCCCTATGTATGTGGAATTCAAAAGTGTGCATATATTTTTGTCACTGGAAAAAATTTGCACAACTTAAGATTTTTGTGCCCACTGACTACAAAAAATTAGAGAGAACATTGCTTTCCAAACTATAAAACATCTTTTGAAACAATATTTTCTATAGTTTTGAGAAGGGTCATTAATATTCAAATGATTCTTCGGACGATTGAACTCCTTGTTGTTTGTGTTGTAAGCAGCTCATATCAAAATGTTGACCAAATGCATTTGCCAGACAATTGCGGATTTCAACCCAATGTGGCTTCCACTTCTCAACAGACCTAAACCCAACAAGACAAAGACACAGAAACATCCCCTTTAAACATAACTTTTCTTTACACCTGAAGAAGGCCGAAACGTTGTGTTTACAACACAAACAACAAGGAGTTCAATCGTCCGAAGAACCATTTGAATCTTTTTAAACATCTTTTGAATTGAATAATTGATTTTATATAATTTCACTAGTCTTTTTGTTACAATAAAAGTTTTTCTTTTCTTTTTACTAAAATGTTACTAATAAATATTGATTTTAATGCATGAATTAGTTTGAAATTTATCTAAATTTTGTCACATAAATTACTTATGTTAAGGTAAAGTGTCATTTAAAATTTTTTTTTTTTAGTTTCCCAAATGTACCAAAGTATCTCTTTATCAACTGACGGATCCATCATTTTATTTGCTGGAAGGGAATCTCCCCAAAGAGCAAGTTCTGCTGTGACCATTGTTCAACTTCAGGATCTGGAGGGAGACGGTAGCAAGCCAGTGTCTGGAGGTGACTCTTGTGAAGTGTCATGTGGCTTTGACTTTAGTCTGGGATTCAAGAGTTACAGAATAACCTGCCAGCAGCTGGAAACTAAAGGAGAAGCCCCATCTTCAAGATGGAGACATTCTAGTGTTATATATAAGGAAAATGGTAAGTCAAGTTTCTTTGTTTAATATGTGAGTTCTCAAACCGGAGTGAAATTACAGGGGTACGCAAGGTTTGTTAAAACACTGGAATTTTGAAGTACTCAGAAACAAAACCAATTTCCTGCAAGACTATCAATTAAGAATGATATGCGGATGTGTTTCACTGAATTGAGTTACCTATTTGAAAGAGCCAAGCTCATCCATCTCATTTAGAATGATACCCGAATGTGACTCTCTAAAACTGTGCCTAGAATTGAGTTACCTATTGGAAAGAGCCAAGCTCATCCATCTCATTTAGAATGTAACCCAGATGTGTGTCTCTAAAACTGTGCCTAGAATTAAGTTACCTATTGGAAAGAGCCAAGCTCGTGTCTCTAAAACTGTGATTTTTTTAATATGAATATAATACCTTACAAGTCTCATGCATTCTTTGTGAGACACACGCATTTTAATACATTCTCACACTCACACGCATTGTGAAAAAAGAAATCTATTTTTTATCAAATGTAAGTAACTTCAAACAAAACCGGTGTTGAGGGAAAATGTGTCCCTTTTCGATTCAACAATTTTCAGGGTGCCTGATGTAAACTTGATCCCCCCCCAAAAATATGGATTGCACCGTAAGAAGATACAATTCTCATTTTGTGCAATTTTTTTCTAAATGTAGATTTGCCCATAATGTTTATTTATGGAGGAAGAGATCAACACAACATGGCCCTGGGTGATGGATTTGTTTTAGATTTACAAGCAAAACATTGGACAAAGGTTTGTACATTATTATTTTTCTCACATACTAACAAACATAGGAAAACTACTGTTTTCTAATTCGTACAACCAAATCATAAAGGATAAAACTATTGTAAATTCTTGATTTAACAGACTAATAGAGGGAAGCAGTGTTCTGACACCTTGACGGCTCTTTCAGGTTCAGACAGTTAAACAATCCTCTGTTTCAGGAACGATGTCAAGATGTATTTGTCCTCTTCGGAAGGATGTCTGCTGTGTCGAACCCAGATTAAGAGATATCTTTTTACTGTCTTGACATCTGAACGAGTCTTTCATGTTCAGACAGCTAAACAATAGTGACTGGACTTCAGATCAGGGTACAACTTAGTTGTCGTCACTGTAATGTTCTTGTTGTGTTTAGTGCCTTTGTTGTTATTTCTGTTGTAGCTGTGTGAGATTTGACCGCATATAGGTTGCTTCCAGGGTATATGTGGGTTCGATCCCTGCACAGCGCTTGTTTCTTTATTCATTTATATGACCTAGGCCGCCCGTTTAGTAATCGCTAACACCGATGCAGGAATGATATGGGTTCCCAATTAATAAATGTCTTTATAATTATCACATAGATACATATAAATGTATCCGATCATTGGGACTGATTTGACTGATCACCGATAAACTAGCTGACATTTCATATTGTTATGGTTCATTCTTATTAATTTTTTTTTAATCTTTAAAATCCATTTTCTTTAACGAAAAAATTGTCATATTTACTTGTGTACAATGTGAGAAGTTTAATATAAAAATCAGGGTCAAAATTGTTGGGTAACATTATATTCAAGTGTAAAAACATATAATACTAGCATTACAAGGGAAATTATGAATCACTGCCACCCATATATGCTGTGTTCGGGGTGATCAATTAAAAAGTTGGGAAAAGAGTTGGTCAATGAATGAGTTACTTCTCTCACCTTTTATTGGACTGTGATCACTAAAAAAGGTAGAATTTAAAAAAAACAAGCAGGCATAAACTAATGACCAATTTAGCATAAACTTATATTGCATATTGAACCTCCCCACTAAAAACCTATTCAGGAGGGGAATTTAAAAAAAATGTAAAAAAAAAAATCATTTTCCCTATTCATTGAGGGGAGTGTATGTGTGCAAAATTTCAAATTTCTACTATAAACAGTTAGGGCTGGGCGAAGTCCGGATACATAGATAGATACATATAAATGTCAGAACACGTGAATAATCTAAACCCAGCAATAAACCAGTGTTGTGGGTAGCAGTGATTAATATTACTAATTTTTAGCTACAAAGATTATATTTGAGATCGCATTGTACTCGAGTAAGTATGGTAACTACAAAACTAACCAATGTTAGCTTGTTTAGCAGTGATCGGTCAAATCCGTCCCAATGATCGGATCCATTTTTGATGCACTAAAAAGCATACAGAATTAATAAAGAGAAAAGCAAAACTGAACAAACTGAACCCTGTAGCTTTTGTTTTTTTTGTTGAAAATATCAATATTAGTAATAATTGAGGTTTATGATTTAAGGTAAAAGTCTCGAAAGTAAGTACTTTGACTTTCTATTTGGCACATTTGTTTTGAGTCACATTGCTGATACAGGGTGTTCATAAAATAACGCAACATTTAAAAAGGGAAATAACTCTTTAAAAGAAACTTAGCTATGAATACTGCTAAGCGTATCAGCCAATAAGCTGACTGTATTTTAAAGAAACATTTATTTTTTTAAAATGTTGTGTTATTTTACAAACACCCTGCGCAATTGCTTATTACTTTCAATTCATTATTATTATTATTTCATTTCCAGGTTCCATTTCCGGGGGAAGTTCCAAGTGCTGTCCATTCCCACACTTGCTCTACCTGGAAGGATCAGTATTTGGTTCTAGCTGGCGGACTTCTCCAAGAATCCATTCCATCTCCAGAGATTTATTTAGTTGATGTTTATTCTTTCACTTGTAAAAGACTCAAAATCTCTGGGACTTTATATCCAAGGTAATAATCTATTTACTGTATATTTTTTAATATAAGTTTAGTACGATACCAAGGGTATCTTTAAGATTGATTGATTGTTTTGTTTAATGGCACATGGACCCTTGGTGGGTCATTTAGTGCCGAATTCAGTAGGGTGGGGGGAGATCCTGTGACTAGAGACTTGAGGGGGGAGAATTTCAAATGCCACGAGGACCAGGATAATGGGGCGGGGGTGGAGATCCCAAAAGCTTCTAAGGACGAATCCTGAGCATGCTAATGGTGATCACCCCCCAACCAGCTGGCCAAGATATCCTGTGCAACTTCTCTCAGGACGATACCCGAGCATGCCACAAGGACCCCTGAAGGGCAGTGGTTCTCTGAACCTCGAGGCCATGGTGGTTTTGAGAAACAGATACTCCACTTTGATCCAAGCCGTAGCCAAGATATCCTGCACAACTTCTCCCAGGGTGATACACGAGGATGCCACAAGGACCCCGAAGGGCGCCACAAGGACCCCGAAGGGCGCCACAAGGACCCCGAAGGGCTGTGGTTCTCTGAACTTTGAGGCCATGGCGGTTTCGAAGAACAGATACTACATTTTTCTTTATTCGCCTCCCCACAGCGGCAAATCTGACATGAAGTCTTTTTAATGTGGGGACAGCCTGCATGCGAACGTGCGGGGGGTGGAGATTCCATGTCCCCGTGCCTAGAGACCTGAGGGTGGAGAATCCCAAATGCAAGGTGTGTTAAAATTAGGTATTTCTGCGCACTTTGGACACCCCGTTTTAAAACGTAAATTAAAATTTAAAAACTGTTCTTTATAAGTTTTTTCTTGTTTTTGTTAGAAAGAATAAAGTCCAAATATGTGTCCAGAAAAAAGAAAAAAAACTTCAATGTAGAATTGTGCTTTTAAAAGTCAATTTAAAGTTTTAAACTATAATTTCCACCGTTTTGTTGACCTTTTTGGAAATTCTGTAATTTAAAAAAATTTTTAAATCAAAAATTCTTCCAATGTTTTTCTTAAAATTAGATATACTTAGTTTCATCCTTGCTGAACAAATCTTAACCGAATAATTACCATTTTCCATTCAAAATCTACATAAAAACCTCTTTTTTTCACGTCAGGGAGGTCAAATATCTGCCAACACCTTCTCCATACCGTAATTTTTGCACCTGTTAACAAACCAATTACCGTATAAGAAGTCAGTATTTGTCAATAAGCAAATTTTTAAGCCCAAAAGCTACCAATTGGGAACATGCATCATTGGGTAGCTGGTGAAATCCTCTTTCTAACGATATATATATGTCTATACTTCCATCAAGGATTAATTCCACAGTCCATAGGATTTGGACTGTATACTTGAAGTTTTCATCGTAAAATGCTGAATACTTAGCTTCATGTTTTGGGCTGTAACTCTTTAATCCCAACAGATACATATTGGTAACATACACCATTGGAAAGCTGATCAGATTCCCCTTCTAATGATACATGTATATACCAAAATGAAAAATACATTCTACAATCCATAGAATTTGTTTTCATCGTAAAATGCTGAATACTTAGCTTCGCGTTTTGGGCTGTAATCTTTTACAACCAACAGTTACAAATTGGAAACATGCATCGTTCTGAAATTCTCTTTCTAACGATATATAAATATATATACTTTCATCGAGAATTAATTCTACAGTCCATAGAATTTGGACTGTGTACTTGAAGTTTTCTTCGTAAAATGCTGAGTACTTAGCTTCACATTTTGGGCTGTAACTTTTTAATCCCAACAGATACAAATTGGTAACATACACCGTTAGAAAGCTAACAAAATTCTCTTTCCAACGATATATACATCCATCAAAAACTAATTCTACGATCCATAGACTGTAACTTTTTAAGCACAACATATTTCAACTGGGAACATGCACCATTGGGAAGCTGATAGAATTCTCTTTCTAACGATATATATATATGTATATTTTAATAAAAAATAATTCTACGATACATAGACTTTGGGCTGTGTACTTGAAATTTTCTTTGTAAAATGCTGAATACTTAGCTTCACATTTTGAGCTGTAAATTTCTAAGCCCAATAGATACACCGTTGAAAAGCTGGAGAAATTCTCTTTCCAACGGTATATATATGTGTATATATCTCCTTCATGAATTAAATCCACAAATGTCTGAAACCCTTTTAAAGTACTCAGATACCTCAACTGGGAGACGAGATATGAAATTCTATTTTTTTGTTGTGTGCTGGCGGACATTTTGTTTTATGCAAATGAGGTAGTTCTTCCCAACTTTTTTCTTGGGAACATCTTTTTTCTGAAAGAGGACATCCTAAGGAACATTTTGGTACCCTAAAAGTAGAATCATGGGGGCACAGTAGACCTTGCTGGGCCCCCGGCCTACATGGTTTCAGTTTTTCATTTTTTATATATCTTTACTTACCCTTTCACAGTACATCACGTGAGAACAGATTTTAAGTGATTAGAACAGAAAAAGAGTAAAAAATTAAATTTTTAAAATTTTCTATAAAAAAGATTGTAATGCTAAGATTATTTCTCTTTTCATGGACAATAGCGATAAATCATATTTTACCAAATGAATGAAAAATATTGGCAATTAGAGCAGTTTTTTTTTTTTCGCAGTTTTAAATAATTTAAATAAAACATTTTTTTACGGAAACTCATATATAGCTTTTTCAAAAACAGAATCAGAATTTATATGTTCATGGGCTTGACTTAATAATGTAAAAAGATTGGACAGATCTATTGAAAATAAATCAAATTTTTAAGGGGAGTGTTTTTTAATCACAATGAAAAAATATTTGTTTCCCGAAATTTGGAATACAAACTGATTTTAAAAAAAATTCATCCTTTATTCGATAAGTATTGAAAATGTTATTAAGATCGAATCAGTAGTTGATGTATAATACATTTTTAAAATCTGGGTGTTTTTTTTATCATTGAAAAGGGAGAAAATTTACTACTAATTAATACGGAAAATGTTTTGTTTACATTTTGCAGAGATTTACTCTATTTTAATTCAATAATATCTCCCGTTTTATAAGGTACACACAAATAATTTTTATCTCATATATTTCACCAATCTTTCAATTTATTAATGACACTAACATTTTTCAACAAAGAAATTAAGTTTTATATGATTTTGATGTTTATTTATATCAAGGTGTCAATTTTCCATATTCTGTGCAGAAATACCTAGTTAAAATACTTTAATTTTGAAGTACTGAGAAGCAAAACAAATTTTTTCCTGTAAATACTTACATCTCTCACTTATATATTTTGTCACAAAAAATAAACTTTTTACCTTTTATTTCCAGATATTCTCACACTGCTCATATCATTGAAGACCATCTCATTCTAGTGGGAGGAGTTAATCTCCTTCCCTTCTCACCAGGTGTCGCTGTCATCAATCTTTTGACTGGATTTTCGCAAGAATTTCTCTTACCAGTATGTATATTCTTCAAACATCCTTATTATTAGAAGCCATCACCATAGGTTTCTTCAGTTTTTAAGTGATTCTCTCCTGGCTGGTTATGTATGTACAGTATTGCCCATAAATAAGTACACCCCTACCACTTTTTAATAGAAAGTTAATTGTCTACTAAACCAAACATAGTGGGATTTTATTATATCTAGTGGAACATTACACAATCAAAACGGATATTATCAGGTATTATTTATGACCAAACTCTACAGCATTGAAACTCGTAGTGTTGTACTCATCTTTGGACGGCAACATATTCATTTATTTTTAATTTTTGACTACTATTTACATTCATCCTAATGTTTAGTTTGTTTAATCACAATTTCAGTAAGGCCGGCGCCGATAGTGTTATTGTTCACTTTTGGTTTTAGTAAAAGAAAAGTGATCGATTATTTTATTATTTAATTTTTATATAGACAAAGTATTGTAAACCATTTTTATTAATTTTTAACTACTATTTACTTTTATGTTAACTTTCAGTTTTTTTTAATAACATTTCAACATGATTTTCGTAAAAAAGCTATTCTTATTCCTTAAACCATTTTACACATTGTGATTTTTTTAAAAACTACTAAAAATTAAGATCAGGGTAAATAGCAGTCAAACATTAATAAAAATGGTTTACAATACTTGATTTAATAAAAATTAAAAAAAATAATAGTTAAATCAGTCCTTATGATAGGATGCATTTTTGACGGTTAAGTCGTCTTACTTTGCTGTGATCTTTTTGGTTTGCTGTCCATAACACTTGACTCTCTCACCCAGGGGTACAAATTTGAAACTATGGACTCTTCAACTGAAACAAATTTGCTATTATTTCATTCCTTAGAAAAATCGTTTCATAGAAATTCCAATATATCCGTGAATTTTTTCACAGGTATTTGTTGTATAGTGGGTGAATGTCCTGGACTTGGATAGAAAGGAAACTCAAAGACTTGCTTGTAAAAATATCTGGACATATTTTTATTTCATAGTATACACAGCATACACTTCATCGGCCGGTGGATGAAGAGTGGGAGAGAGATGATGGGTGCCGAGAGACCGTTCCCAACAGGGGAACTTGGTCTTATGTCTTCGCTTCTGGCTGCTTGGGTCTCTGAGTTTTCTGTTCGGGTCTTGAGTTTTCTGTCCGCCTCTGCTCTCTGTTCGGGTCCGCTTTATAGGCTTCTCGAACGTCTACGCAGGTGTCATTTCCGCTTTCCACATCCTGTTTGTTTGCCACCCACACAATATACCTATTTCCTAAGGTGAGCGGGTCACTTACATTTCCGCACAGGTGTTTGACATCGGAATAACCTTTTCATGGCAGCATATTATAACATATTAACTAGTACTTATATAATGAATAGTGTTATTTTCTTGGTTTGCTGTCCGTAACACTTGACTCTCTCACTCAGGGGTACAAATTTGAAACTATAGACTCTTCAACTGAAACAAATTTGCTATTATTTCATTCCTTAGAAAATCATTTCATAGAAATTCAAATTTATCTGTGAATTCTATCACGGGTATTAACTAGTTCTTATGTTTGTTGTATGGATGTGAGGGAATCCGACAGAATGGTGGATATGGTTAGACAATGTGGAAAAGAAAGATTGAGAATCATCCATGTGGTGTGAATGAAACCACACCACATGGATGATCGCACAACTCTGCTATATTCAAACTTCTTCTGAGGATGTCGTTCGCAGCAACGAAATGCATAGAGATTTATCTTCATGATAATAAACATGTTTGTGATGTAACACGCTTTTCTCATTCTTTCTTTTCCACATTGTCTAACCATATCCACCACTAGTACGTATATAATGAACAGAGTGATTTTCTTGGTTTGTTGTCCGTAACACTGGACTCTCCCACTCAGTTTAGTAATTAATAATAAATAGAATATTTTCTCTTTCGATAATAACTAGATTAAGTACAGAAATCAAGCTTTTGCCGTATAAAAACCTCTCTTCTTTTTTCTTTTCTCCGCAGGTGAAGGATAAGACTGATGGGATCCAAATGCTGCATGGTCATCAAAGCGTCCTTTTAGGTGATGGTCAACTCGCAATTATTGGTGGGGGAGGGAATTGTTTCTCATTTGGTACCCACCTCAACAATGCCCTCATTTTCATCAACTTAAAACAACTCGGTTTGAACATAAGTGATGTGTAAAGAATGAAAAATAAATATTGTTGGCAAGCCTTTGCTTTCTGCGTTTGCATAACGGACAAGCCTGGCTGCTGCATGGTCAAACTCTGTTCTTATTGAACACACAAATTTAGGGGAGGATTGTTCTTGTTCTTACGGTGGAAAAATAAAGTCAACATTGACTATTCACTGATTGTATTTCCATTTTAATATTGGAAATGCAATCAGTGAAGTGTTGCCTCCCCTAAGTTAGGTGAGGATTGTTCTTGTTGTTCATTGTAGAGAAATGAAAAATAGATATTGTTGGAAAGCCTCAGTTTTCAGCATTTCAATAAGGGAAAAGCCTGGCTGCTGCAGGCTCAAACTCTGCTCCAATTGAACACACAAATTTAGGGGAGGCAACACTTCACTGATTATATTCGCAGTATTTTAATATTGGAAATTCAATCAGTGGAGTGTTGCCTCCCCTAAATTAGGTGAGGATTGTTCTTGTTCATTGTAGAGAAATGAAAAGTTTAGCGTTTCCATAGTGGACAAGCCTGGCTGCTGCAGTGTCAAACTCTGTTACTATTGAACACAACTTTAGGGGAGGATTGTTCTTGTTCTCGTTGTTACGGTCGAAAAACAAAGTCAATGTTGACTTGGACTTTAGTTTGACAAAAGCTTTTGACTAATGTTAAGATCTCTGGCTCAATTTTTGACTTGGGTTTGAGACAAAACCTTGTCAGAAGTTGTTAATTACTGCTACACACAACACTGGTTTATTGCTGGGTTTAAGTTATTCATGTGTTCTCACATTTATATCTATCTATGTATCCAGACTTTGCCTAACCGTTCATAGTAGAAAATTGAAATTTTGCACACACACTCCCCCCAATGCTTAAGCTTACATCGAAAATTGAACCTCCACTAAAACCCTATTTTGGAGGGATATTTAAAAAAAACAAAAAACATTTTCTCTACTCATTGATTGGAGTGCATGTTCAAAATTTCAAGTTTCTACTATGAACGGTTAGGGCTGGGTGAAATCCGGATACATAGATAGATACACTAGCATACCGATGGAGGCGGAGCGTGTAGTCCGCCTCGGTGACACCAAAAAATTTCATATACTTTCTTTGTAATTGTTTTTTCTAATGAAACATCCCAGTATAGTTCAGTCGAATTTCACCAGAAATGGTCTAACCTGGAAGTAAATACACCATTAAAAAATTTGGTACGAAACGAAGTGGGATTTTATGTAGAATAACAGGAAAAAAAACCCTAGACATGAACCTTTTGGGAAATTTTTGGATAAGCACAAATGTAAAAGGTGTAGTCAAGGGGACAGCAAATACACTTTATTTTATTTTAAATTAATTTATAGATATTTCAGCATTCTACAAGGAAATTTCAAGTATACTTTATAGGCCAATGTCTATGGATTGTAGACATCATTCATGAAGGAGATCATATATATATTGGGTGAATATGTCCATGTATCTTTTGATGTAAGTATTGAAAAAAAAAAGGAAAAAGAGCATATATTAAAAAAATAATTCCCCTCAGATTTTATGCGTATCTTCTAAGATACCTGTAGTACAAAAAGATCACCAAAATTCTAGATATCCTGGGAAGAGAGCAAGTTTGGAGGGTGACACCATAAGTTACTGCCTCAGGTGACACCAACCCTAGGTATGCCACAGGATAGATACATATAAATGTGTGAACACATGAATAACCTAAACTTTTGGTAGCAGTGATTAATTAACTCTTCCTAACCGGAAATAGTTATTATCATCAGCAATAACATGGCTGTATATGAAATTATCGCTGTGAACAAC
Organism: Architeuthis dux; assembly: GCA_006491835.1. NCBI lineage: Eukaryota > Metazoa > Mollusca > Cephalopoda > Oegopsida > Architeuthidae > Architeuthis > Architeuthis dux. The sequence continues at coordinate 442,330 of VCCN01002358.1, forward strand.
ATTCTTGAAAGTATCCAAACATAGAACGTAAAAGCTGTTCGTAAGCCCAAATTGCATTTAATACACTCAGCACACACACAAAAAGAATTTATTAAAAATACTACTACAACAAAGTCAAAATGGCCAAAGATGGCCAAATACCAAAATTGTTTATAAAACATGGCAAAAATAAGAATTTAAAAAATACTACTGCAACAAATTCAAAATGGCCGAGGGCGGGCGGAAATCAGGAGAGCTGTGTAACACGTCTTTACGTTTCAAATCTCGCGCAATGATTAATTGCTGGTCCCTGATTGGCTGTTTACGTGAGGGGGCGCTGGTTGTGTGGAAATAGAGAATTAACCTTTAATCACGGGAGACAACTCCGCTTCGACTCGCCACAGATTTACTGTATCGACCGATCTGGGATTACCATTCTCATAATATTCTTTCTTCTTAGTTTCAATAGATTATCTCCCTTGTGTTCTGTTGTTTAGAATTATCTAAATTTAGATATAAAATATCTAAATTGGCAACACTGAAAAGAATATTTTCCCAGCAGCTTAAGTATATGGTCCACCCTTTGAATACACTGTGAGTGTGAGCAATTCGCGTTATATGCAATGTTTGTTTGCTAAAAGTTTTTAATTAACAGAATTGATAGAAAAAGTGTTTTTAAATGTATAAGGAGAAGAATGTTATTCATTTGAATATTAAACATATACAACATTGTCCTAAAATATAGCTTTAAAAATTGGATTTCTGTAGTAAAGATCTTTGAAATTTGATTAAAAATTCGGTAGCAGCGCTGGAATGGCCGTGCTGAACCCGTTATAGCCCTGTAACGGCGTTGCTTTAACGGCGACGCTGAACTGGCGGTGTCCGGAGATTTAATCGCGAGTAAGCTAGACGTTGGTAACTTAAACGCAGAAATGGCTATTTCCTAGCCACTTTTTATAGCCGAAACGAAACGAGACGATAGTCAGCTGGTATTTGGTGTCGTTTTTTGAATGAAATTATATTCACAAAAACATTTATACTGTCACCATTTACTAATATTTTCTTTAATTGAAACTTTTGATCAAATTAAAACTACGTATTTATTTATTTATGCAAAAAAAAAAATTAAATATGTAGTTTTAACTATTTTTTACAAAAAATGAATGTTAAGAATCAAGCTCACACCCGGGCCTTTTGGCTAAGGTCAAAGTGTAGTATCTGTTCTTTGAAACCGCCATGGCTTCGAAGTTCGGAGAAACACGGCCCGTATAGGGTCCTGTGGAATACTCGGGTATCGTCCTGGGAGAAGTTGCGCAGGACATCTTATTTGCGGCTGATAACGCGCTAAGATCGAAATGAATTATCTGCGCTTCGAGACTGCCATGGCCTCGAAGTTCAGAGAAACACGTCCCTTCGGGGGATACCTGGGAGAAGTTACGCAGGATATCTTAGTCAGCTGGTCGCGATCCCCATTAGCACACTCGGGATCCGTCCTGAGGAGCTTTTGAACCCATCCCGGTCCTCGTGGCATTTGTCTCAGCGACAGGGATTTCGGATTCTCCCCCCTCAGGTCTCTAGTCACGGAGACATGGGATCCCCACCCCTAACCTTATCCCGGTCCTCGTGTCATTTGTCTCAGTGACAGGGATTTGGGATTTTCTCCCCTCGGGTCTCTAGGCACGGGGACATGGGATCTCCACCCCACCCCCCTGCACGTTCGCGTGCAGACCGACCCCACATTAAAAAGACTTGTAAAATTTGCCGCCGTGGGGAGGCGAATAAAAAAAAAGATCAAAGTGTAGTATCTGTTCTTCGAAACCGCCGTAGAGAACTACGGCCCTTCGGGGATCCTTGTGGCATGCTCAGGTATCGTCCTGAGAGAAGTTGCACAGGATATCTTGGCCAGCTGGTCGGGAGTCTCTCGTCACGGGGACATGGTATCCACCCCTCTTCCTACTGAAGTCGGCACTAAATGACCCACCAAGGGTCGATGTGCCGTTAAACAAAACTTCTTCAGGTGTAAAATCCAAGTGTGATGGGTTCAACAGAAATTATGCTGAAAGGGGGGTAGCCCTTATAGCGCATGGCCCTGGTGTTTCTGTGTCTTTGTTCTGTCGGGTTTGGATTTGTTGAGAAGTGGAAGCCACATCGGGTTGAAATCCGCGCTTGTCTGGCTAATACATTTAGTCGACATTTTGATGTGAACTCGACTAAAGGCCGAAGAATGGATCGTCCGAAACGTCGTGTTTATAACACAAATAACAAGGAGTTCAACCGTCCGAATAACCATTTCAACGTTTTAAAATTTCATAATGGTTGTTTAACTGTCAAAGGTCGTGTCCTCCTTTTAGCTGGGTTTGAACATTTCAAACAGTAAAAAGTCGTTATTTGCCAGAATTACCAAAGAGATAGTTCCTTATTGTCTTGCTCGCTGACAAAAAAAGCTCCAAAGAATATCTGCTTAGAGGAAGCTTCGCCAAACACACGAAAAAGCAAGAAAATTGAAGTGGTTGTTGCATTGCCCAAACTTTGTATTATTATCGTGATTTGATTTTAAATACAAAATAAAAATGTTTAAAAAATTTAAAATTAGGCGATTGTTATCTTTTCCGCGTTAGATTTTGCTGCATTGTGTTTGTCTGGGGACATCAAAACAGCATTTTTTTCTTCACAAATTTTCTCTGATCAGTTTTTTTCACATTTTTTAACCGTATATGTGAATTTATTTTTCAAAAATTTCATTTTCTCATGAAAACAGAGCACTTGATCATTTAAAACTATTTCATTAAATTCAACTACAGAGGATATAAGTTAGGTTTAATGTTTAGTAGGCATGAACAAAAATGTTCACCTGATTTTAAAAACGTAATTGAAATTTTTAAAATTCTGTTCTCAATTTTTTAATGTTTTTCTAGAAATACATGTTATGTTTCATGAATCGTTTGTGCTATGTTTAGTTATTGTTTACTGTAAATGAATTTATTGGCTTTCGTATTGTTGATTGATTCGCAGCTTATTGTTTTTTACCGGCCCTTGGTCAATTGCGTGTCCTCTGCCAGTGTTGCAGGGACTTCGGGCTTCGTTGGCTCACTTTTGCCCGCCAAGAATGTAAAAAAAAAGGGGCAAATGAATTTGGTATAAATTCGAAGACTCCTTTTCCTTCGTCAGTTCCAGAAAAGGTTTGTTACTGATCGGATCTTTCGCTGGACATGTTAGCCGTTATAATACTAGACTCACATTTAAAAAATACATTTCACACGTTTACACACAAAGCCCTACACTTCTAATCTTTTATTTTTAAAACCTCCATTGAAAAGATTTTCAAATAGTGACTTCTCTCAAGAAGTAAAGAACTTTGAATCAGTGTCTTCCTTCGAAAAGTAAAATTTATCCACGCCTCCAAGACGAGTGAAGACCTGATAAAACCAATAACAGGCGGACACCTCGCCGCATAAAAAGAAGTATTTTATGCAACCCTATCTCGTGATCATCAATTGAAGAAAAAAAAGGTAAATTGCTTCAATTAAATATACTTTGCTGGAGCCGTACATTTTTTTTTACTCAGAAACAACGTAACATAATTTTATTCCTGCGTTCAAGAAAAACTAAGTAGCAATATATTTGTTACATAATTAATTTGGGGAATACTAAAAATTCCCAACAATATTAAACTAAAATAAGAAACAAATGTTAGAAAATTATCTTTCCATATTTAAAAAAAATTAAAACATCAGAGAAAATTTATATATACCACTGATTTTTAAGAAAATGAAGACTTACTATTCAATAAATTCAAATTTCTAATTTGGAATAAATAAGAAATTATTAAAGTAACACAGACATTTTTTAAATGTAATAGAAAAAGAAACAAAAAAATATTCAAAAAATTTAAAATGTTCATAATTAGACAATGTAAAAAATGTAAGAAATATGCAATAAATTATAAAGATAGCAACACCAGTGTCACGGCACGTATGCTTTTACGCACACACACCTGTCGTAGTAGATCGAGAGGTGTCAAACAACAAAAACACCCGAGACGGGAATGAGGAATTAACTGTGATGAAATGTACGTACAAATAAACAACCCGGAAAAACAAAACAACACAAATTCTGGGGATTTTTGATGGGGCAATAAACTGTAATTTATATCAAAACATTAAACAGAAATATTCTGGGGAGAGAAAATAGTCCGGTTGGCCGTTGAGGGAAATCAAAAGTATGTTCGAAAAGGTTGATTCAGATAACAGTCCTTTTCCACGGCAAAAGAGAAAAAGAAGAACCTATATCTCCTCGAAGATAAGATGATCGTGTCCGTAGGACCGAGGCGAGTGTCCCGATAAGTCAAGTCAAAACACTAACCGTTTTTTTTTACCCAACGCACTCTCCGCTGGGCTGTCCTCATTCACCGCTCCGAGCGCTCCTACTGCTGTTTCTCTCGTTTTCCCCTTCCTCCTCCGCGCCCAAATACCAATGCCGGGGAAACAAGATTTTCATAAATCTTTTCCTTTGTCTTTCGCGCGCCAATTTTTAAATCTCGAGGAAACGAGATTTTCCTATATCTTTCTTTTGTTTACATTTTCTTCGTTCCTCAAAGGGCCATAACTCCAGATGGATGAACCAAGAGTTATCTCCATTCCATTCTATTACAACCAGTTATTTACAAATGTTAATAAGTACAACCTAAAAAGGGGGTATTTTACCTATGAAATAATATATTTATTCACGTGCTAAATGTATTAAGTAATTATTTTATTTATGATTGATCTTTTCCCCCCAAGGGAATAGTGATAAATTTCTATATTGCTAAAGTTTTGTAAGGGCGCGTGGAAGCAGTTGACTGTATCTAAGTCGGTGACCCGCTAGCTAAGGTCAAGGGCCTCTATTCAGGCGGTTTTCAATTTCGCTCGGCCCGGAAATTGACTGGTGTCTACTGCCTCGGTTTCAGATCTACTTTTTACAACCGAAATCAGTCCCTTTTGTAATTTTCGTATGACTTTTTAGCCGCGCCTACCTTTTGGGGTTACTTCCTTCGAACATCTGTTTTTATTTTTTAATCTAACTTTGAGATAATGTCCTTATCTGATTACCCATTACTCATTTCTAACTGTCATGTCTCCATCCTGGCTTATCGCCCCGGCGCTAATTTCTAAGTTGAAGTGACCAGCTCCGAAAATTGCTAATCTATTTCTAACGACCGCTAACATTCCAGTTTGGCAAAGAGAGGCGTTCAATTCTTCACCTTCGACCCTAGCTGTTTGGGGAACGAAACCCCTTTTCCTCGACCGTGAAAATATTTTCAACTTGTAGTTTTGCTTCTCGCTGACCATTACGTAAGAATAAGTCATCTCATAGTACAACTTAAAAAAGGGGTATTTTACATATAAAATAATATTTTTATTCACGTGCTA
>VCCN01002358.1:489481-500951 GCA_006491835.1 Architeuthis dux
CATATAAAAATTCAAATCTTAAATAAGGGGGAATAAGTTGGGTTCTGAGCATGGCTTATTTTATGTAAAAACTTTATACGAAGAAGAAACGGTGAGTGACAATCTACAATTGTATTATTTTTCTTTAACATTTAAATTCATATAAAAATTCAAATCTTAAATAAGGGGGAATAAGTTGGGCTCTGAGCATGGTGTATTTTATGTAAAAACTTTATACGAAGAAGAAACGGTGAGTGACAACCTACAATTGTATTATTTTTCTTTAACATTTAAATTCATATAAAAAATTCAAATCTTAAATAAGGGGGAATAATTTCTGATCAATGTTTAAGATGTAATTTCTAGAACGAATAAATTGGATTAAATTTGTTAGTAGACCGCAATGTGCGATCTTATGGTAGATCCCCATATTATTATTGGATGAAGTAATTGTAACACATCATTTAATTAAATTTGACTAGTTTTTTACCGGTTCCTTATTTATTATCTGACCGCGCTGTTATTCATTGCCATAGAAACAATGGCCTGAATTGAAAACAACTGAAACTAGCATTCCAAGAGAAATTATAAATCACTGCCATCCATATATGCTGTGTTGGGGGTGATCAATTTTCTTAAAAAAATAATAACCTTTCACCAATTAAAAAGTTGGGGTGTGATCACTAAAAAATATTGAACCCTCTCTAAAAACCTATTTAGGGGGGAGAATTTTCAAAAAACAAAAAAAAGATTTTCCCTACTCGTTCAGGGGAGTGTGTGTGCAAAATCTCAAGTTTCTATTATGAACGGTTAGTTCTGGGCGAAGTCCGGATACATAGATACATACAAATGTCAGAACACATGTATAACCTAAACCCAGCAATAAACCAGTGTTGTGGGTAGCAGTGAAAAATAACCTTTCACCAAAGTTGCAAGACTATGGTGAAAGTTTTTTATTTTTTAACTAAAGTAGCAAGACTCTAGTTAAAAAAAATAACCTTTCACCAAAGTCGCAAGACTCTAGTTAAAAAAATAACCGTTCACCAAAGTCATGATTTCGGCATTAAATGACCCATCAAGGGTTGATATGCCGCTAAACAAATCAATCAATCAACTAAAAACCTACTTAGGGGGTAACCTTTTTTCTAGACATAAGGAGTTAATGTTAAAATTTTCAACTCTATTGGTACGGCCTGTATGTATGATACATTAATACATAAGCAGCCAGCGGGAATGACTTGAAAACTGAAGAAACCTATGTTGACAGTTTTGATTGTTGGTTTTTAATAATAAAAAACTTTTCCTAAAAGTGCAAAGGAAGTAGCTGTGAATAAAAGTTATTCCCCCTTATTTAAGATATGAATTTTTTATATGAATTTAAATGTTAAACACTACTTTTCAGATATGTAATGGGAAGCTCGATCTTGGTAATGGCCATATGGTGGATACGGATACCTCTTTTGTTTGACGGTTTTTAATAATAAAAAACTTTGCCTAAAAGTGCAAGGAAGTAACTCTGAATAAAAGTTATTCCTCCTTATTTAATGATATGAATTTTTTTATATGAATTTAAATGTTAAAAAAACCACCTTTCAATGCTGCAGATATGTAATGGGATGCTTGATCTTGGTAATGGCCATACGGTGGATATGGATACAGCTATTTTTCATCCTGACCGACCAAGCAAAATCCTTCACTATGGTGGAGCACGAGTTCGGTAAGTTGAAAAATATTCTTGTCTGAATTTTGTTATGTTGGATGTGACTAACAGACGCATACATTCATCAGTCCCTTTCTTTCGCTCATGTGTGAAGTCACTGTGACTAACAGATATCATGAGTTCATCAGTTCCTTTCTTTCTGTTATTCTGCAAACAAATCGTCCGCATGCTTTGTTGATATAGGTCTTAGAAACTGCTTTGTCTGTGTTTGTTTACGTGACTAGAAGTGACAGCGAAATAAAAACAGTTTGGATAATATTGTTTTCAAACACAGCGTTTCTCTATTCTTCTTAACTGCAAGTCCTGCATCCACTGATTTGCATGCTGCATATTATCCAATAAGTAACAACTGTTGTGCGACACTTGGAGAGGGAATTTATTTGTCTGAAGGTTCTTTTATGGGTCTTTGAGCTGGTGGGGTGTGAGGTTTTAGATTAAGTGGGTTTGTGTATGTGTATCAGCTATAAATGGGTGGGGTGCGGGTGTTTAGATTAGGTGGTTGTGTCTGTCAACTGTTGAAAGGGTGTGAGTGGAAGCTTTTCTCAATCTTTCTTTTCCACATTGTCTAATCACATCTACCATTTTGTCAGATTCCCTTACATCTTTTCATTTGCCAATGAATTATATTGCATTTCACCACAGTTCAGCCTTACTGTCCGAACATTCCTGCAAAGGGGCGGCAGACCCCCATAGCCAGCTCGGGCATCTGTCAGGAGAAGGACACTCATGTCAAACCTATGACCTATGGACCCTGATCCTATCCGCGCCACTCTGGTGGTCCATAGGATGTAAACTCTCGATTTAAAGGGTGGGCTCGACCCTGGGCAAGTCACACCTCACCTTAAAACTACATTGCTCAGGCTGGGTGATTACTCCGCACATAGAGGGCTATACAACAACGTGATGGTTTCTAGTGGATGACTAACCAGACCTATTTCTTGTTTTTTTAAAGAGTTCTCAATATGGTTGATGATGGGGATTCAAAAAGAGGCATCCAGTTGCAAAGAGAAATTTCATCGACTCGAAATTTATTTAATAATGTAAGTTGATTTTAATCTTTTATATGTTACTGTGTTCCCAAAAAATATGCACACTGAAAATATATGACAAAAGGCTGTTCTCTGATTGGTTAGAAAATCCTGGAGCCTAGTGTTGACTGGTTGCTGATTGAGGTCAGATATAATATTGTTAGGTTTAGCGGGAATCATGTGGAGCCTATTTTGTGTGATATTTTTCCAGAAGAGGCAAATATATAATAAGGATATTTATTATACAAAAGGGAAGTAATGCTAAGTTTGTGAGATTTCGACTTGAAGTTTTAGAAATAGTTCTAAGAAGTAGAACTGGAAGGTGTATGTGAAAAGGGTATCTGAAAAAGTCTCCATGTTAGAGTGTATGTGTGAGTGTATGTGTGAGAATCAGCAAATCTCCAACAGAGCATCATGGAGATTAAATGTCCATGCTGTTCTGATGTATGGTGTAAAAGCATTTGCTTATATGACAAAAGGGTGTTCTCTGATTGGTTAGAAAATCCTAGAGCCTAGTGTTGACTGGTCGGTGATTGATGGTAGGTTTAGTGGGAATTGTGTGGAGCCTATTTGTGTGATATTTTTCCTAAAGAATCCAAAAGGGCTCTCAACTGAGAGATGTATGGAAGGTCATAAAATGGTGTGAATATTTGGAGGTGAGAAAGCGACAACTTTCTTAAATTTAAAATGCTTAAATGAATTTTTGTTCTTTTTCATAATTTTGAATTATTGTATTGGGTTGATACATACTGTGTGTTCCGAAAAAATATGAAAATTTAGAATAACCTTTTATTGCATTGAGATTTTAAACTGAAATTTAACTGTAGAAACTACAGTTATGCTAAAACTTTTCCACAAAATCTGAGTTCTTACGATTCAGAACATTTTTTTAAAACATTTTATTTTAGTGTGAAAAAAAAGTATACAATTTGTATATACAAGCACACATCATAACCGGCTCTGGTTCCTTCCCAACAGGAACCAAGCTTTTTTCAAATCGTTTGTGTGGTCACACATCTGAAGCGTAAGAACTCAAATTTTGTGGAAAGGTTTTAGCCCATCTGTAGTTTCTACCGTTAAAATTTCAGTTCAAAATCTCAATGCAATAAAGTCATTCTAAATTTTCATTGTGCGTATATTTTTGGAAAACACAGTATAAAAATAAGCTAAAGGGCTGAAAATTTAAACATTTACTACTTATTACAGGGCTGTCAGAACAAAATTGATATTGGCAGGGAGCTGCGAGCAAAGCGGAAATACTTTTTTTTGACCACACCCTTTAGATCACTGGAAAACACCCCTATTGTAAAAAGTGCACTATTTAATTGATGGATATATGATGGTATGGAGATAATTATGAACAAAATGCTGCTTAGGGAATCTTTGAAAATAGAGCTTCAAAATCTCTGTCAGAAATCAATGTATTTTTCAAGTCATCCACAGACTTTTTCTTTTATTAATCATATTGACTGAAAAATTAGAACTTTTTATAGTTTTTTATACTCATTTACAGCAATTTCTTTTAGGTTTATTTTCTCGGTGCAATTCACTCGAGCAAAGACACTTCGATTCAAAATTTGTTAAAAAGTCAAAGATAAATCGTGTATTTCTAAAACAACTATGTGCGTTGGGAATCAAAGATAACTAGAAGTCAAGGTTTTTTCCTTTGTTTTATCAAATTGAAATCGAAACTCGGGATAGGATTATTATACACCTATGACCTAGCAAAAAATAATTGAAGGGGATAATTGGGTTATTTACTCTTTTTGTAATCTTAAAGCTAGCTTTTTGCAGCATTTAAAAAAAAAATAAGGAACACATATTAGCAAATTATATTATGTATTATGTCTAGAACAAACTTTTTTTGTTGGTTTTTGAAAATTCCACCCCATAATAGATTTTTAGTGGGAGGGATCAATTTACAATGTAAGTTTATGCTAAATTGATCAGTAGTCTGAGCCCGCTTGTTTTTTTTGAAAATTCAGACTTTTTAGTGATCCAACAAAAGGTGAGAGAAGTAACTTATTCATTGATCACCCCCAACACGACATGCTGCCAAAAGATGACGGTTTCTATTGAGTGACTAACCTGACCTGTTATTTAGTTCTTTAGAATATTTTTGTGAATTTAATTAATTTAATTTTCTTTTTTTAGGCATCAAGAGATACTGTGACTAGATCAGGTCGGCAAATAAAACCTACATCCGCAAATACACATCAATATGTAAGTAATTCCACTTGTTTAAACAGTTAAATGGTTCATTCTCAGTTATGGGAACTGTCAAAAATGCATCCTATCATAAGGACTGATTTGACCGATCACCACTAAAGAAGCTAACATTTTTTATTTTTGTAGTAAAAAAACGATTATTTTTTTCATTAGATGAAGTATTGTAAACCATTTTTATAAATTTTTAACTACTAATTACCTTCATCTTAACTTTCATTTTTTTTTAATTACAATTCAACTTGGTTTTAGTAAAAAAAGCTATTATTATTCGTTAAACAATTTTACACATTGTGATTTTTAAAAAACTACTAAAAATTAAGATGAGGGTAAATAGCAGTCAAAAATTAATAAAAATGGTTTACAATACTTGATTTTACAAAAAAAATAAAATAAAATAAAATAATCGTTTTTTACTAAAACTCAAGCAGTCATTGCCATGCCTGCTTAGTACAAAAGTAAAAAAAAATGTTAGCTTCTTTAGTGGTGATCGGTCAAATCAGTCCTTAGGAAATCCTTAGGAAATCTTAGATCATCCTCCATATTCACCAGGATTATCTCCAACATATTATCACCTATTCCGGCACCTTGAGCTTTTTCTTTGCTATATAAAGTAAATCAATCTTTATTATTATTGGATGAAGTATTGTAACACACCACTTTTTATTAAATTTGACTAGTTTTTACTGTCATCCTAATTTTAGTTGTTTTTATACAACTTTTATAAATCAATCTTTATTATTACTGGATGAAGTATTGTAACACACTACTTTTTATTAAATTCCACTAGTTTTTACCTTCATCCTAATTTTAGTTGTTTTTATACAACTTTTATAAATCAATCTTTGCTATATAAAGTATGCCAACAAAGAAGCGATTTGACTAGTTTTTAGCTTCAAACGTCACTAATTTCTATAAAGAAGGAATCTTTAGAATTTTATTTTTATTTTCATAAACGGCCATTTCATGTGGGACAACCTAATATTTTAACTGTAAATAGAGGTATACATACAACTTTGCTACGAGGCACACCTGCTCATAGGGAGGCACAAATGATCAAAACAATGAGTGTTGTGGGAATGCAGAGATCTAAATCAAAGGTTACTGTCTTTGATTGAGAGGACGCAAGACAAAAACTTAGACAAACAAACTTACTGCCCCTTTGCCTTCAGGTGCAAAGCACAGAAGACTGTGATGCAGAGGAGGAAACTCAGGGTTCTTTTATGAGTTGTGCCCCTTTGATTAATTTGTTTTTTGGTTGGTGTAGAAAAACATAACAAAACTATTAAAATTGTAACAAAAGCAATTGGGAGGCAAAATAGGCCAGAATTCTGCGTTACTAATAGGGTGGCCATCTCCAAACTTTTAAAACAGACAACACTCTAGTTCAGGATTCCACAAATTCCTCGGAGTCCATAAACAGTATTACGTGGGGGCGGCATTTCCAAATGTCCAAAAAGGAGGATATTGCAGTCTGAAAAGAAGGACTTGCACAGTCTAATCCACAATCCATAGACTTTGACATATAAAGTATACGTGAAATGGTTTAACAAATAATAATAGCTTTTTTACTAAAACCAAATTGAATTGTAATTAAAAAACAACTGAAAATTAAGATGAAGGTAAATAGTAGTTAAAAATTAATAAAAATGGTTTACAATACTTTGTCTAAATAAAAATAAAATAATAAAATAATTGTTCGTTTTTTTTGCTAAAACCAAAAGTGAACAATAACACTGCTGGCCTTACTGAAATTGCGATTAAACAAACTAAAAATTAGTAGTCAAAAATTAATAAAAATGGTTTACAATACTTGATTTAATAAAAAAATAAAATAAAATTTCCTTATAAAATGCTGAAATACTTATAAATTAATTACTTTTATGGTAAAATAAAGTGTAGTTTTGAAATCCTCATGTCTGAAAACTTTCTTGTAAAATGCTGAATACTTAGCTTCACATTTGAGCTGTAACTTTTTAAACCCAATAGATACAAATTGACAAGTTACACCATTGGAAAGCTGAGGAAATTCTTTTTCCAACAATATATATATGTATATATCTCCTTCATGAATTAAATCCACAATTTTGCTTATAAAGTATACTTGAAATTTTGTTGTAAAATCCTGAAATACCTATAAATTATTTTTGAATTCCTCATGTCCGAAAAGCATGATTTAGCCTTTTAAAGTACTCAGATATGTAAATTGGGAGACGAGATATGAAAATCTGTTTTTTTTTGGTGTGTGCTGATGGCCATTTTGTTTTATACAAGTTCATCCCAAATTCTTTCTTGGGAACATCTTTTTTTTTTCTGAAAGAGGACATTTTGGTACCCTACTCATAGGATCCAGGGTGGGGGGTGGGTGCAGGGTAGGTGCTGCTGGCCCCTGGACTAATGCCTGTATATATAAATAATGATTATCTTATTTTATAATTTTCAGGAAAGAAAAGTAGACGAAATTTTTTATGACTCTGAATTGGACGTCTTTGCTGTCCTTACAAAAGACCAAACTGACTTGTATTTCTGCCCACCAAACGCATGCCTTGAATTGTACGATAACGAAACTTGCACCCACTTACGAAGTATTGATGTTGATATTCCCGATAATGCAGTATGTATTTTTCTCAATGTTTTCGTTTTATTCTATGTCCACATAAACATGAATAAATATAAGTAGTTGTGATTCTACGGGGGGGGGACCATGCCCCACCCCCTGAATGTTGGCTGGCCCCTAGGTTGCCCCCCCCACACACACACACACTTTCATATGCTTTAATGTAGGGGTGTAGCTGATATATGATTGATTATCTCTCACAACTATATGAAAATGCAAATGGTTCTTCGGACGATTGAACTCCTTGTTATTTGTGTTGTAAACACAAAGTTTCAGACAATCCATTCTTCGGCCTTCTTCAGGTGTAAAATCTGAGTGTGATGGGTTAAACAGCGAAGAACCATTTGAATATTTATGACCTTTCTCAAAACTATAGAAAATATCTATATGAAAATTGTTTGACTTAGTAGTATTTTATTCAATTTAGTAAAGTATTTTAAAAATCATTCATATAAGTTGTGTATATCAATGGTGAAGTATAAAAATGAAGATTTCTCGTCTCATGCATTTCGAGTTTTGCTCCCCCCCCCTCACACACACACACACTATCTAAGAACTGAACATAAGTATTTATTCAAATGGTTCTTCAGACGATTGAACTCCTTCTTGCTATTTGTGTTGTAAACACGATGTTCGGCCAATCCATTCTTTGGCCTTCTTCAGGTGTAAAATCCGAGTGTGACGGGTTAAACAGAAGTTATGTTTAAAGTTGTGGGGGGACCCTTATAGCATAGGCCCTGGGTGTTTCTGTGTCTTTGTCTTGTCGAGTTTAGATTTGTTGAGAAGTGGAAGCCACATCTGGTTGATATCCGCACTTGTCTGGCTAATGCATTTAGTCGACATTTTGATGTCAGCTGCTTCTTTGATTTTTCTCTGCTTCCAACATCGTTCTCTGTCAATAATCTGGGGCCTCATATTGTTAATAGCCTAGAGGCCCTGGTATAGATTAATCAGGCCCTGTAAGGGGAGGGCTAAGGAAGAATTGATTAAATTTGGGGGTGGATCCAGGAATTCATTTTTGATTGAGAGGTATATTTTTTTTTTTCATACATTTAGCTATTGAATGTATCTATATTAACAATAATAACATGCAAAGGCAAATGAATCTAATATATCTTATTATCATTGATTACTTTTGCTATCTGTCTATATTCCTGTGGTCTTCTACTACTATAACTTAATTTTTAGGACTCAGATTTGTCATAGAGAAGTAATGAATGAATGACAGTTATAGTGAAGGTTGAGCTCCCTTTGCTCCCATTCAAGCATAAGCACCTTCTTCCATTCTTACCCTTGTTCATTATATTGCAAAGATGAGTGAGTAGTGAGAAGAGAAAAGATGAAATATATGAGGCAAATTTAAATTGTATCGCTGTAGAATACTATGCTTTAGTTTCTGTGGACAGTCATTGACTCCTCGCCTTCTTTACCCACTTTATAAGCGGTAAAACATCAAAAGGTGAAAGGAGTCTTCAAACTCAAGAACATGTTAATACAAATAGATCAACATGTAATGGGAGTTCAATTTGTAATGTAAGTTTATGCTAAATTGATCATTTGATAGTTTGTGCCCGACAGCATTCATGTTTGGTTTTTGAAAATTCAGACTTTTTTGTGATCATTACTCAACAAAAGGCGAGAGAAATAACTTATTCATTGATCACACCTTTTTTTCCAATTTTTTAATTGATCACCCCCAACACACATAATTTTTTTTTTTTTTTAAATTTTAAAAAAAAATTTTTCTTTTCTTTTCCACAGATAGAGGTTAGTTTCTCCCTTCATCTTGGTATAATTATTCAACTGTGTAAAACCCAAAACATATTTACCTGCGATGTGTATCATCTTGTAGAGTACGAAGAAGCTAAAGAGGTGAAAGGACACATCCCTAAGAAACCAAGATGAAGGATGGTTTGTTTCAGTTGAAATATCCACTAAAACAGGGGCCACCAAACCTTTTAGATCATCGCCACCTTCATGATATCCTTGATCCCTCATCGAACCCCCAGGCAGAGCTGCCAAAAGAAACATACCAAAGGTACCAATACCACATTCTAAAATGTACCAAATCTTCCAAAAACATACCAAATCCAGCGTATATAATTATATATCAAAATTTGAAGACTAACAGAAATCAATAATAAAATCAGATTAAATATGTACAGTAGTGATATTTTCTATAGTTTTGAGAAGGGTTATTAATATTCCGTTTCCACTGCTGCTGCTACGAACTGTCTCTCACCCAAAGCTCCCCTTCCCATGATTCTATTACCCTACCTAAGAGGCATTGGCGAACATCTTCAGAAGATCTACACAAAATTCCAATTTAAAGTCATTTTCAGACATTCTCACACTCTCTGTTGTCTGCTAAGTAAGGTTGCCCCAACCCGGGACCGCAAACTGGTGAACAACTGTGTTTACGTCATTCCTTGTAAATGTGGTATTATCTACACTGGAGAAATGGGCCGCCTCCTCAAGGTCAGACTTGATGAACACAAGAAGGCCATAATCAGCGGCAAGATAGATAAATCGGCTATCTGGAGAGAGAACAGCGAGCATCTTCCTCTTTGGGAGGAAGTCCAGATTATCGACAGAGAACATTGTGGGAAGCAGAGAAAAATTAAAGAGGCAGCTCACATCAAAATGTTGACTAAATGCATTAGCCAGACAAGCGCGGATTTCAACCTGATGCGGCTTCCACTTCTCAACAAATCTAAACCCGACAGAACAAAGACACAGAAACACCAGGGCCATGCGCTATAAGGGCTACCCCCTTTAAACAAGGGCACATTTTGCCTCGACACCAGATGACGTCACTGAAACATCAGCCGTCTTACCAAGATAAAACAAATATACAATATGCTTTTAGGGAAAATCGCAGCTTTAACTTTGCATGGACCTTTTTTGACAAGTTTAAAATTAAAAGAGTGAGATTGAAATTAATTATCATAATGTTTTTTTAAACATTTAAACAACATTGTGATAACAAAACTCTAAAAATGCGTCCCAGGGAAGATATTTGTTCGTCCCGAAGACATTTTTACCGTCCCGTCATCCAATTTGAACACTGCTGCTTTATATTAAAACAAAAACTCAGATAAAACTATTTTGTCGATTATTTTATTAAAAAATTTAAATGTGATAAGAAAATAGAATGTTTACTTCACCAAATCTTTGTTGTTTTTTTTAAAATTACTTCAACAAATTTTAAAAAGAAAAAGATATCTTCCCCGGATGCCGGAAGTAATTTATTAAAAAGAAAGATCTATTTTTTTACATTTATTTTATTTCCTCAACATTTTAATGGTGTTTTTATTATGCTACTAACAACTAACAACTATAGATGATAATAACAAAGTAAAGAAACAACATTTTGATTTTGGGACCATTTACATTTCCTTTGGGACGGTTAAAATTGTTTTTCGGGACAGTTACAATTGTTTTCCGGGACAGTAGTGAAAAAAGGTAGTATGGAGACCTGCTTTTCAGGGGTTCCATGAAACAAAATGACATTTTCGCAATATACTGCAGGAGTTAAGCAGATGGGGGTAAAAGATTAGGGACACTTTTTGAAATAAGGAATTATGAAGATCTAGAAAGTTCCTTCAGAACGGTCAGTTTTTGGCCACAGGGAAGAATGGTTAAACACGCCAGCTACTTTACCATCTAAGCTACGAAAGCTTTAAACCCAATCTCTATCTCGATCTCACCAGTGCCATGTATTTGTATCAGTGATAAAGCAATTATTTTATTATTGTTAGATGAAATATTGTAACCTATCATTAAGTTTTGACTACTACCTGGGTCTACCGTAAGATCGCCTAGGGCGGTAAAATGGAAATTTGGATGGAAAAAATCGACCAAATAATAGCCCGGGGCCATTATTCAAAGGCCATCACA
>VCCN01002358.1:504881-517577 GCA_006491835.1 Architeuthis dux
TGGGCCAGCAGTCCAACATCTTACCAATGCTCCAAGTCACCTTGGCGGATTTGTAGGTGTTCGGCTTTCGTAGCAACAAGAAAAGAAGTACCAAATACGATTAAAACAAGTTGCCGATTGATAGTGATGTGAATAAAAACAGGCGAGTCGTAACTTTTATGGTTTTATTATGCTCAATTTAGCAGTTGTGATGGCCTTTGAATAATGGCCCTGTGCTATTATTTGGTTCATTTTTTCCATCCAAATTTGGCTGGGGGGGGCGTGAACCTATTTTTTTTTCTAGACTAATTACAGAACAAACAGTTGATATCTAGTGTATATATGAAAACGTATCATCAGATTCTCAACATGTTTTGCTTTTTTTGTTTTTGTCATGAAATCTGAACAATAACCATTTTACTGAATTGTTTGGGTCTGAATTGTTTGGAAAATGTGTTAATTTGTCTCTCTATGCTGTTTACTTCAAAAGTGTTTCTGTTTTTTGGTGTCAGGGTTCAGGTTTGCACTATGGAGGTTTGGTGCCAGTGTCCATGGTTTTGGGTATCGGAGATTCTGTGAGGAAGAGGTGGACGGTTTGAGCATGAAATTTCTCCATAATAAAGGTTTTTAAAAAATGACCAAAATGACTCCATTTAAGTATGGTCATGACAAAGGCAACAAATGAAAAATGAAAGACAATACTTTAGAAAGAAACAAACATGTCTTTATTCAAATAATGTAGAATGCTGGTTTTATGTTTATGTGTGCGTGCTAAATATGTGAAAGTCCATTGTTCGTGTATAGTGTTTTCATGTTTTTTGGCGATAATGTAAGTAAAATGTTTTTGTGTCTAAGAGTCCTTCATGATGGTAATGTGTGTGTGTGTGTGTGTGAAATTACGTTACATTTTTTCCATCCAAATTTGGCTGTTTTACCGACCTGTGAGATCTTATGGTAGATCCTGGTATGTGGAAAACGGTATGTGAAAAAGTCTATGTAATTGTGTGTATACATGTATGTGTATGTCTTCGTACTTGAAACTTGGTACTTGCCTCTATGAATATTGGTGTATGGTTTGTACACCCTTGTTAGAGTGTACGTGTGTGAGTGTGTGTATGAGAATCAGCAAATCTCTGATAGAGCATCGTGGAGATTAAATGTCCACGCTGTTCTGATGTGTAAATGTAAAGCGTTTGCTTATATGCTAAAATGCTGTTCTCTGATTGGTTAGAAAATACTGGAGCCTAGTGTTGACAGGTCAGTGATTGATTTCAGATCTTATCTTGGTAGGTTGGGCGGAAATCGTGTGGAGCCTATTTTGGAGATATTTTTCCGTAAGTGTCCGAAAGGGGTTCTCAACTGATAGATCTATGGAAAGTCATAAAATGGTATGAATGTTTGAGAAACCAACACACGCAACCTTTCCAGTGGTTCCGTGAAACAAAGTGAGATTTCTATATATCATTGGAAGGGGAATTTTATCAGCATTCCAACAGTGTAACTGGTCAATTTGGTTAAAAGTAACTAGATTATTAGCACAATAATAAAAATAAATAGCTAATAGTTGCTAAGAGGGGCTAGACTATATAACAATATTGAAAATAAATAGTTAAAAGTGGCTAGAAGCAGCTAGATCATTATCACAATAATTAAAATAAATAGCTAATAGTAGCTAAAAGTAGCTAGTTCATTTTCACAATAATTAAAATAAATAGCTAATAAGTGGCTAGACTATATAACAATAATTAAAATAAATAGCTAATAAGTGGCTAGAGCATATAACAATATTGAAAATAAATAGCTAAAAGTAGCTAGATCATTATCATAATAAAGAAAATATGGCCTAGATCATTATCACAATAATTAAAATAAATAGCTAATAGTGGCTAGTCTATATAACAATATTGAAAATAAATAGCTAAAAATAGCTAGATCATTATCACAATAATTAAAATGTGGCCTAGAATACGCTGACTGCATGCCCTGCAGAGGGCTAAGACCTCCCCCAAACAGGCACCACCAAAGTCGCAAGACTCCAATTAAAAAAAAATAACTGTTTACCAAAGTCGCAAGACTCTAATTTCAAACTAAATAGGATAAAACCAACAATATAATTATTTTAAACGTACCACTTTTTTATTAAATTTTTCCCTTTACCTTAATTTTAGTTGTTTTTATACAACTTATTAATTTGGGCCACATTCATGGTAAATAATCCATTGAAGAACATTAGTTTGAGGCAAAACATCAGATGCATTCACTGGGTTACATAAAACGATATTCCGTTAAAGCTCCATTCAGTTTCCAGTTTTGATTTTCAAGGATAATTTTTGCCAATTCTGTGTCGTCACATCCTGTAGATTCCAGGAATTTTGACAGTATTTGCTTTTTTTCATACCTGGCCCCTGTCGAAATATCTGAAATTCGAAAAAGAAAAACCAGGTCAGGTGAATCAAACAATAGAAACCATCCTATGACCAACATTTTGTGGCAGCATGCCGTGTTGGGGGCAATCAATTAAAAAATTGGAAAAAAGTGTGATCAACGGGATCAGTTACTTCTCTCACCTTTTGTTGAGTACAGGTACTACACCTTGATTAGTGTAATTAATTTGTTCCAAAATTTTCTGTACTTTTCAAAACCACACTATGCAAGATATTATTATAATTTAATGTGTTTTTGTTTTCAGCTTATACTTAGTTGCACTAATTTGTTCAGCAATACCTTAACCATACTACATCAAAACCAGCACTGATCAGAACCGCACTATTCAAGGTCTTATTATAATTTAATATGTTTCTTTTTTTCAGCTTAAACTTAGTTACATTAATTTGTACAGCAATACCTTAACCGTACTACATCAAAACCTGCACTGATCAAAACTGCACTATGCAAGATATTATTATAATTTAATGTGTTTCTTTTTTTCAGCTTATACTTAGTTAGATTAATTTGTACAGCAATACCTTAACTGTACTACATCAAAACCAGCACGGATCAAAACCGCACTATACAAGATATTATTATAATTTAATGTGTTTCTTTATTTCAGCTTATACTTAGTTACATTAATTTGTACAGCAATACATTAACCGTACTACATCAAAACATGCACTAATCAAAACCGCACTATTGATGGTATTACTGTATTGTTGACCATTATCACACTCAGTATCATGAAAACTGGAAATATTGCCTCACCTGAAATTTGATGCTGCTCTCTTGCGATGACGTCTGCTCTCTTAGAATCTGGCTTTTGCTGAGAAGACATCTTCTGTAATCAGATCAAAGACAGGTCAAATATTACTATTCAAGAACATAAAGCAGATCAAATGTAGAATTCGGACCCCAAAATTGGTCAAATTGGCCAAATTTTTTTGGATGTCACTATGTCAGACAGAACTTTTTTTCCTTTTTTAGTTTTCACTGACGAGTGTTTTTTACCAAAATTTCCACCAGAAATCTCCTTTCATGAATTCTCTTATTGCTTTTTATTTATGCACCATTTTTAACATCGAGCGTACATGGGTGTGAGTGTGAAAATTTGAAAATTATTCAAAAATTAGTGAAT
Organism: Architeuthis dux; assembly: GCA_006491835.1. Lineage (NCBI taxonomy): Eukaryota > Metazoa > Mollusca > Cephalopoda > Oegopsida > Architeuthidae > Architeuthis > Architeuthis dux. Next base: position 508,432 of record VCCN01002358.1, read on the forward strand.
CAAGCACTTTGTTTTGTTGCCAGAAATACTGAAATATTGTGAACTTGTTTTTATAGACAAGGACTCATTCCTTATACTATATACTTACGTTTTGAATTTCTTCCTGTTTTTCTGGATCCTCTTTATCTTCAAGAGTGCGTCTGTTCACTGTAAAAATTGTCAAAGCACATTAAAGACTTTCCTGTTGGTGAATAAACAATAAGTGACTGATTGCAACCAAGCTGTTATAAAATGTATTGGTCACAGAAATGCCCCATATCTCGGAAACTATTAAAAGTTGAAGCATGCGGTTTTCATCATTTGATAAAAGATCAGACCCGGCTTGTTCATCATGCTTTTGGAAGCTTAATATCTCAGAAACTAATGAAGATAGAAGCATGCGGTTTTCATCATGTGATAACATGTGTTTTGAAGATGAATTTAGATTTTAAAACAGATCAGACCTGGCCTGTTCATCATGCTTTTGGAAGCTTAATATCTCAGAAACTAATGAAGATAGAAGCATGGGGTTTTCACCACTCGATAGCCCAATATTTCAAGATTTGTTATATATGCGGCAAGTGTAGTGGTTTTTAGTAGTTTATCTCTTTATCTCTAAATATATGGTCAGCCATTCCAGATTTTTCTATCTCGCCCTTTCTGTGTTCCTCTCCTCAAGTCTGACTTTGAGGGGGCAGCCTGTTTCACCAGTGTAAATTTTTCCACACAGTTGTTTGTAAGTTTCGGATTGCGAATAGGGCTCACCTTGCTTAGTAAGTTTCAAAGTGAGTGTGAGTGGTCAAACACGACCGTAACGTTGTGGCAAAGGCAGATTCTATGTATTGTTTGGAAAGTACCAAAAATTAGTTGCGAAAATATTTTTTCTATTTATTTTCGAATGTTCGACTTTCTTAACTTAGCTTCACATTTTGGGCTGTAACTTTTTAAACCCAACAGATACAAATTGTGAACATAGACCTTTGGAAAGCTGATATAATTCTCTTTCTAACGATCTATATATGTATATACTTCCATTGAAAATTAATTCTATGATCCATAAACTTTGGACTGTGGACTTCGCATAAATACATACCCATGTAATGCATGTGACGTTACCAGATTTCCATCTGTTTCTCTTCCTAAGAAAGCACACATTTTACTGATCGTAAATACGTACCCATGTAATGCATGTGGCGTTTCCAGATTTCCATCTGTTTCTATTCCTAAGAAAGCATACATTTTACTAATCGTAAATACGTACCCATGTAATGCATGTGATGTTTCCAGGTTTCCATCTGTTTCTCTTCCTAAGAAAGCACACATTTTACTGATCGTAAATACGTACCCATGTGACGTTTCAAGGCTTCCATCTGTTTCTCTTCCTTAGAAACCACCTGTTTGATGTTGTAATCTTCAAAGCCTTCGAGGACAATCATGTATTTAATTAGACACCTCCGACGTTCATATATTACGTATTGATTGAAGCCGTCAATGTTTCCCTGAGAGAAAAAACAAAATAAAAGAGGTCTGGTTAGGCACTCAATAGAAACCCTCACATGATCAAAGTATTTTGGCAGCATGCCTTGTTGGGGGTGATCAATTAAAAAACAGGTCTGGTTAGTCACTCAATAGAAACTGTCACTTAACCACGTCTTTTGGCAGCATACCTTGTTGGAGGTGATCAATTAAAAAACAGGTTTGGTAAGTCGCTCTGCCGAATATTATTTACGGTGTTATGATTTTAAATCGGGGGCAGTTAGTCAGGGTGAAGAAAGGAGGGAGTTAGTAGGAGGAGGAAACCAGGCACCTTGATTTTTGAACTGTCAATCATTCAGTAAAGTGACCACTCGTTTAGAATTTTAACTGAGGCAAAATTCAATGCCTCAATGTGATCCACGAATTGGTCTGGAATCGAAGCTATCAACAGGAATAAAACGAACAATAATCAATTTTAACGTCTTTCCATCCAACTCCAGTATGGACAAAAGGTTTTATTTCCCTCCACAAAATGACCAATTTAGCACAAACTTACATTGCATATTGAACTCCCTATGAATACATATCATAGGGTGAAATTTAAAAAAAAAAAAATAAATATTTTCCCTACTCATTGAGGGGAGTGTGTGTGCAAAATTTCAAGTTTCTACTATGAACGGTTAGGGCTGGGCAAAGGATAGATACATATAAATGTCAGAACAGATGAATAAGCTAAACCCAGAAATAAAGCAGTGTTGTGGGTAGCAGGGATTAATAAATTACCTTTACAGAGTCATAAGAGTCTCCATTTTCTTTTTCAGGTTCGTGTTTAAGAGATTTATCTGACTCCCCCTTGGGATATTCCTGAAAAAAATAGATCTGGTTAGTCTTTCAATAGAAACATCTTTTTGCAGCATACTGTGTTGGGGGTGATCAACTAAAAAATTGGGAAAAGGGGTGATCAATGAATAAGTTACTTCTCTTGCCTTTTGTTAGGCTTTGATCACTAAAAAGTCTGAATTTTCAACAAACACAGTCAAACACAAAATAAGGGACCAATTTAGCATAAACTTACATTGCACTAAAAATCTATTGGGGGGATTAAAAAAAACATGTTTTATCTAGACATAATTAGAAGTAAATGTTTAAATTTTCAGCCCTCTAGCTACAGGGTGGTCTGTATGTATCTTACATACATAGCCAGCCAGCCAGTCCAACTTAAAAACTGAAGAAAGTTTTGATGACAGTTTTGATTGATGGTTTCTAATATCCATATTATTTTGTTTAGAAAGCTCAAGGAACAACAAATGATATCTTTTTTTCAATTGTTTGTCTTCTTCTTGGTCAGCCCCAGCTTTACCTCCTGGGAAAGCTGATAGTCTCTGGCCCCGTCACACAAACTGAGGAGGACAGGACCACCAGTTTTGGTGTTCCAACCCTTGCCCCACAAGGGCACATTTGCTGCACAACCCCCACAGGTCCAAAAGTGAAGGTAAACTTTTTTCTCATCTTTAGGGATCAAAAGTGAAGGGAGACTTTTTTTACAAGTCTGAATGCTTCAGTCCTTTTTTTTTTTTTTTACTTCTTAAATATTTAACCCAGTGTAGACGGGTACTTCAGCTAGTGACTTATAATTTAACTTTACCTGATATGACTAATGAATGAAAGAGAAGTACAGTGCTACCTCTCCTAACAAGGACAACCCGTTCCACAAAATGTCTTGTTAGACAAAACTTTGTTAAGTGAATAATTAAACCTATGGAATTACAGTAATTTGTTACAAATAAAAATAACAGACCTCTAAAACATTAATAATAACCTTATAAATAATGAATAAAGTACAAATCACTTCCTAAATAATGTATAAATACAAATAAACATGTAAAAAATGTAATAAATAATTAAATAATCTTATTATAATTCACCAAATGTCTTAACCCTAACCCAGATGTTTTCTGTCTGAAAATAAGTGCCTAGATACTAGATATAAATCTAGATAATTATAAATGAAATCTAGATGATTCTGGATAATTTTATGAATTTTCATAGTTTTTTTCTTGCAAACTGAAAATATTTTGTTAAGAGATTTTTTAGGGGGCCATTGGGACCTTTTGCTAAGTGAACTTTTGTTATAAGAGTCCTTTGCTATACGAGGTATCACTGTATTGGATGTACCAAACCAAAACTTACTTTAATATCTCCAAGAATTACAGAACATTTGTAAATGGCACATCCTTTGGTGTGGTCGAGATACGCCTCACATTTCTTCACATCATCACTGAAAGAAAACAGCTCTGGTTAGTCACTCAATAGAAACCGTCACTTGACTAACATCTTTTGGCAACATGCTGGGGATGATCAATCAAAAAATAGGAAAAAGGGGTGATCAATGAATAAGTTATTTCTATAGCCTTTTCTTGGGTGGTGATCACTAAAAAAGTTTGAATTTTCAAAAAACAAACTAGGGGACCGAATTAGCATAAATTTACATTGTAAATTGACCCCCCCCCACACACACACACACTAAAAACTTATACATTCGCAGGGGAAGAGTTGAGAAAAGCCTTGGTCCAGCAGTGAACCTGAAATGGCTGCTGATGATGATGATGTTTGCACCATGCAACATGATTTTTGCTCCTGGGTAGTGAGTGTTGTTTTCTGAGTGCTTATGTATAAAAGTATAGAAAAAAGCTAATTATTCCCTTCAAACTTTGCTTTTGTGACCAGGATAGTGATATTTATATGTAATTGTCTTTCTTACTTCACATGATTGAAAATGTGCAATTTGCCCGTTGTCCAATTGGAAATAAGAAATGTTTGAAAGGAATAATTGACATTTTCTATTCTTTTTAGACATAATCAGAAAATAATACTTATTACCCAGGAACAAAGAAAAAGTGAAAAAAAATGTTGCATAGTGTTATTGTCTGATAAAATTCCTAGCAATGAGCAGCAATGGCAGTAAGAGTTCAGCCTTAGCTTCTTCTCTTCAGTTAGATCTATAAGGGTCAGTAAGCTTGCTAGTGTAGTAAGTTTGATCCACACTGAGTGTGTGATACTATCGGTAGCAGGGCTTTAGAAGTAAGTAAAATACACCCTGGATTTTACATGAAAAACTTCCTGATCATGAATCCACCTAAACAAGATGTCAAGTAGGTAAGAAGCCTGTTCATTTTAAAAATCAACCTAAAATGTTGTCAAGTAGGTAAAAGGGCTTGTTTATTTTAAAAGGCCCAAGAAATAATCCATCTAAAAAAGATATCAAGTAGGTAAAAGACCTGTTTATTTTGAGGATCCAGGAAATTCCAAAACAAAGACAAGTTTGGGATTTTCGTCTAAGGATTAAATATAATTGCAAACTCAAGAGTCTGGTATTAAACCGCTGCCTCAAGACTTGCAAAATCAACGCTATTCCAATGCCTGTGATGAGTAAGTCTTAAAGATAAAGCTTGGGTTATTTCCCTTCCTTGACAAATCTGGCAACCATGTTAATGACTCTTCTCAAAGTTATAGACAACCACATGATGTTCTTTACAACTTACCTAAAGTAAATTCCTCGGCCAAACAGTCCAATCGTACTCAAACGCTGATCCAGTCCAGAGCGACACAGCATGTTCCTGGAAGAATTACTTCCATGGTACAAATCTTTAATATTTATATCAAAATCTGAGAAAGAAAAGAAATACAAAATCTTCATAACAGTCGTAAAAATGCTCTTAACCCATAAATTCATACAAAGAAAATAGAATGTCAATTTCCAGGGAAATAACTTCTAATTAAAATTATCTCCCCATGACTACTTTTAATTTTTTTGTCAATCCAAAAAACAGTTCCACTATTTATTAAGCTATCTTCTGAAGAGTTCCACTGTCAATTACAAGGGGTTTCAAGCAGTTTATGAATTTAAGAGTTAATCGTAACACAACAATATCTACAAAATTACTAAACAAATTAACTATAAAATCCAGCCACTGAATCACACCTAAAGTTTTAGAGGATGTTATTATATAAAAGCTGTTGTCACTTTTTTTGTTTGTTTTTGTCATGCTAAAGCAAACATATATATACAACAGATCTGGTTAGTCACTCAATAGAAACCGTCATGCAAACAATGTCATTTTGGCAGCATGCCATGTTGGGGGTGATCAATGAATAAGTTACTTCTATCACCTTTTGTTGGTCAGTGATCACTAAAAAAGTCTGTATTTATTTAAAAAAACAAACGCCAATGCTGCTGGACATAAACTAAGGGACCAATTTAGAATACACTTACATTGCAAATTGAACCCCCAACTAAAAACGTATTATAGGGAGGAATTTTCAAAAAACAAAAAACTGTTTTTTCTAGACATAAGGAGTAAATGTTTAATTTTTCAGTCCTCTAGCTCCATATAGGCTGAGCAGGCTGAAGCCCAGGACCTCATAATTTGATGGGGGTGGGTTCAGGGGCTTACATAGGCCAAAATGTATAAGCACAAATCCAAAATGCAGGTACACATTGATGGGAGTGTTACATAAGGTACAAATATTCAGGTACACATTGATGGGAGTGTTACATAATGTACACATATTTAGGTACACATTGATGCGAGTGTTACATAAGGTACACATTGACAGGAGTGTTACATATGGTACATATATTCAGGTACACATTGACAGGGTGTTACATAAGGTACGCATATTCAGGTACACATTGATGGGAGTGTTACATATGGTGCACATAAGGTATACAAATTCAGGTACACATTGATGGGAGTGTTACATAAGGTACACATATTCAGGTACACATATTCAGGTACACATATTCAGGTACACATATGCAGGTACACATTGATGGAAGTGTTACATAAGGTACACATATTCAGGTACACATTGACAGGAGTGTTACATAAGGTACACATATTCAGGTACACATTGATGGGAGTGTTACATATGGTGCACATAAGGTATACAAATTCAGGTACACATTAATGGGAGTGTTACATAAGGTACACATTAATGGGAGTGTTACATAAGGTACACATATTCAGGTACACATTGATGGGAGTGTTACATATGTTGCACATAAGGTATACATATTCAGGTACACATTGATGGGAGTGTTACATAAGGTACGCATTGATAAGAGTGTTACATAAGGTACACATATTAGGGTACACATTGATGGGAGTGTTATATAATTATTCTGGTAGATGTGATTAGACAATGTGGGAAAGAAAGATTGAGAAAAATGTGTTACGTTTCAAACATATCAAGGATCAAACCCGCGTCCACTTTGGAAGCTACCTTATACACAGGTCCTGCTCTACCCACTGAGCTAACAACACTTCCATGGTAGGCAGGAGATTTTACCCTACACTTTTCCGGTCTCCCCATTCACACAAATATGGGTTCCCAACTAATGTCTTTATAATTATCATATTCTGTCAGATATAAAATTATCCATTATTTGATTTCATATTAATTATAGCATTTTTCTTCAACAATTAAGTTTGGTGATGAGTTTGATTTTCTTTGAGTGCAATTTGTGATTAAGAAGCACCCAGGGAGTGCATACCTCTGCCAATGTTATTGTCACTGAAAACAGAATGAAAATCAATTCATATATAGCTAGGATGCGGGGGAGGCAACTGTAAAACAATTCCTTGATCCACCCCAATATTTAATCAATTCTTCCTTAGCCCGCAAAATGTCATTGAGAACTTTTGGAGATATTGTATGTACGAGCATGAGAGAATACATACATGTATGAAATAAAAAAAATGAAATCACAAGGGAGAAGACTTTAAATGTACAAATATTGAGTTATCTCCCTTAAAATGTAAATCTAGCATTTTATTAACTGTCCGATTTTACCTTTTTTCATTAATTATCCTGTAGAATAATAAAGATGTTTCTTAATTAAAAAGAAATTCCTGGATCCGCCCCAAAATTTGGAATTCTTCCTACCTTTTTATTAAACTACCTTTCTTGTCTTCCCTCTCTCTTCCTACCCTGTTATTAAACTACCTAACTTTCACAGCTCATACACACAGCCTAAGAGGAATTCTTCTATGAATGGAATAAAAATCTTTTTTTTAAATCTACCCAAAGTTCAAAGGGAGGTAACTTTTATTAGCAGTTGTAAAACCATTCAATTATTTTAATATGAATTTAAGAGTTAACTTAAATTCATCAAAAGCTTGTAATTCACAGTGGAACCCTTCAGTGAATAGCATAAAAATTGTGTTTGTTGTTTGGATCTAAGGGAATGTCGAAAAAAGTAGAAACAATTTTTTTCACTAGTAATTTTTTGTGCTTTTTATCGGTTAGACCCTAACAATCTTCCTAGAAGTCGTTAGTTTTTAGAAAAATTGATTTTTTAAGATTTTAGCAGGGGGCTTCTATATACAATGTAACTGTATGGTAAACTGGACCGTTACTTTCAGTCTGTCTACTATCTGAACGTGATGGGGTAAACAGATATGTGCTGCCTCTTTGATTTTTCTCTGTTTTCAACAGCGTTCTCTGTCAATAATCTGCACATTCTCCCAGTGGTCACCTTTCTCTCTCCAGATATGGTCAGCCATTCCAGATTTTTCTATCTTGCCCTTGATTATGGCTTTTCTGGGTTCTTCAAGGCTAACTGTTTTCCCAGTGTATATTTTTTCACATTTACAGGGGAATGCATTATTAAGTTAAATGGGGAGTAACTCATACACTAACCCTTTCTAAAAAGTAACTTCCCATTTAACAAACATACAAAATACATCTCATTTCATTCACATTACACAGCATGGAAAGTCGCATGACTCTGCTATGTTCAAATCTCTTCTGATTACATCAAATGGTCAAAGGAGGATAATTTCAATCAAAAGTTATTTCCCTTGAAATTGACATATTTTTTATTTGTATGAACTTAAGAGATGAGGAGAGTGAACATTACAAAAAAACTGACAAATTGTATTAAAAAAAACTCACCATTTCTCTGATTTAGTACAATTTGTTCTATCTCATTTTCGAATGATTGCTTTTGACTTTCATTCTCAACACGTTGAATTGCTTTAACTTTATTGTTAGTCTTACAAAGTTTAAATTCGGCAACTATATCGTTGAAAATCTTATCATCAGGGCTTAAAGGGATGAGTTTATACGGTTTGCAACTTGGGTGGCTCTTAAGTGTTTGATTAGGTTTGATATCAGCCCCTACTTTTCTCAAACCTTGATCTTCAAATGGTTCTGCACGGGTGTATTTAGAACTTGAATCATTTGAAATGATATGATTAAATTTGATTGTAGCCTCTCCTTTGCTCAAACCTCCAGCCCAATCTTCATCCATAAGGCCAAGGGCTATCATATCTCTAACTTCTTGATTCATTTCTTCATCTTCAAATGGTTCTGCATGGGTGTGTTTAGAACTTGAATCATTTGAAACGATCGGATTAAATTTGATTGTAGCCTCTCCTTTGTTCAAACCTCCAGCCCAATTTTTATCCATAAGGCCAAGGGATATCATATCTCTAACTTCTTGATTCATTTCTTCATCTTCAAATGGTTCCATTATTACAGTTTTTTTTTCTGTCTCTTAATGGTATATGAACAATTCTGACAGTCTGTAAAATAAAAAATAAATAAATAAAAACAGTAATAGAAAACCGTGGAGGAAAACTAGAACAGATCATCTTTGTATATATAAAAACCCATGTCACTTT
>VCCN01002358.1:560435-572374 GCA_006491835.1 Architeuthis dux
ATTTATACATTATTTAGGAAGTGATTTGTGCTTTATTCATTATTTATAAGGTTATTTATGTTTCATTCATTAGTCATATCAGGTAATGGGTTAAATATTTAAGAAGTTAAAATAAAAAAAAAGGACTGAAGCATTCAGACTTGTAAAAAAAGTCTCCCTTCACTTCTGATCCCTAAAGATGAGAAAAAAAGTTTATCTTCACTTTTGGACCTGGGGCTGTTGTGCGGCAAATGTGCCCTATATGCCCTTATGGGGTGAGGGTTGGAACTCCAAAACCTGGTAGCCCTGTCCTCCTCAGTTGGTGTGACTGGGCCAGCGCAAAGTCGGTCCCCAGAGATTCTATCAGCTTTCCCAGGAGGTAAGGCTGGGGCTGACCAAGAAGAAGACAAACAATTGAAAAAAAGATATCATTCGTTGTCCCTTGAGCTTTCTAAACAAAATAATATGGATATTAGAAACCATCAATCAAAACTGTCACCAAAACTGTCAACATAGGTTTCTTCAGTTTTTAAGTTGGACTGGCTGGCTATGTATGTAAGTTACATACAGACCACCCTGTAGCTAGAGGGCTGAAAATTTAAACATTTACTTCTAATTATGTCTAGATAAAACATGTTTTTTTAACCACCCCCCAATAGATTTTAGTGCAATGTAAGTTTATGCTAAATTGGTTCCTTATTTTGTGCTTGACTGTTTTCACCCTTGTTTGTTGAAAATTCAGACTTTTTAGTGATCAAAGCCCAACAAAAGGTAAGAGAAGTAACTTATTCATTGATCACCCCCTTTTCCCAATTTTTTAGTTGATCACCCCCAACACAGTATGCTGCAAAAAGATGTTTCTATTGAAAGACTAACCAGATCGATTTGATTCTTTTTCAGGAATATTCCAAGGGGGAGTCAGATAAATCTCTTAAACGTGAACCTGAAAAAGAAAATGGAGGCTTTTATGACTCTGTAAAGGTAATTTATTAATCCCTGCTACCCACAACACTGCTTTATTGCTGGGTTTAGCTTATTCATTTGTTCTGATATGTATATGTATCTATCCTTTGCCCAGCTCTAACCGTTCATAGTAGAAACTTGAAATTTTATACACACACACCCCTCAATGAGTAGGGAAAATGTTTTTTTTTGTTTTTTGAAAATTACCCCCCTAAATACGTATTTAGAGGGGGTTCAATATGCAATGTAAGTTCATGCTAAATTGGTCATTAGTTTGTGCCTGCTTGTATTTTGAAAAATTCAGATCTTTTTTAGTGAAGTAACCTATTCATTGAATTTTTGCAATCAACATAACAAGGCATGCATTTAGTCACATTTTGTGGTTCTGAATGCTAAATTTCTTGAAAATGTGTTTTTTAAAGAATTAAATTTTGAAATGGAAAAAAAACAAGTTTTTGTTTCTATCCTTCTAAAATCTTGTTCAGAATATAATGAACTGTGTAATTTTCTTTGTTTGCTGTCAGTAACACTCTCTCACTCAAGGAGAAACATTTTGCTGATAAAAATGCCTCCTACCCACCATTTCAAACTGTTGTATAATTCTGCTATTTCTTCTCGCCGATGTTTGAGAGAGAGACGTCTTCTTTACGGGAGAGAACATTCTGTGGAGAGAAATAAAAATCTCAACCGTTTGACCATATTTTTATTTTGTAATATGATATGGCGTTTTGGTCACATACAAATTATTATCTCCAAAAATGTGCGAACACACACAACCAGAGTGTATTTCATTACAAAACTACGGACTCTTCAACTGAAACAAATTATTTTTCCTCAGAAAATAGTTTCATAGAAATTCAAATATATCTGTTAATTTTTTCACAGGTATTAACTAGTATACATAATAAGAGCCACGTCCGTCACACTTATAGTATCAGTAGCAGCCATCAGCGCCACTCCCTTCCTACTCTTATTAAATTTCCTAACCTTCTTTTCTCTCTTCTCCCTTCTTATTAAACTACCTTTATTTTTGTCTTCTCGCCCCTTCGATCAGGTCTGTCACACTTATAGTATCAGTAGCAGTCATCAACCCCTCTCCCTTCCTACCCTCTTATTAAACTTCCTAACTTTCTTTTCTCTCTTCCTACACTCTTACTTAACTTTCTTTTCTTCCCTCGCGCTTGCTACCCTCTTATTAAACTACCTTTCTTTCCGTGCCTCTCCCCTTCTACCATGTCTGTCACACTTATAGTATTAGTAGCAGCCATCAGCCAAGCCTGTTGTTGTACACTTTTCATAAACCATCAGCGAAGTGATGGGACATGGACTACTTAAAAAAAAGTAACTTTTGCTACAGATGTTATTTCTTATAAAGAAATTGGGCGTTTTTGCATTGGCCCTTTTAGCATTGGACATTTTTTGCATTGGACGCTTTGTTCATTGGACCTTTTTGCATTGGAAGTTCTGTTCATTGGACCTTTTTGCATTGGACATTTTTGTATTGGACCTTTTATTCCTTGGACCGTTTGTTCATTGGATGTTTTGACCTGTAACCGTTATTTCTTATGAAGAAAAGACTACCATATTTCTTTGTGCATAACACTGAAAATGTGCTGTACACTGAAAATCTTTTTATATATTATAAAATTAAATGAAATAGACAAAAACATTTCAGTAATCAGTGAATGGAACTTTTAAAAAATTAATTTGAATTTTTCCTCACTGAAGGGGGCCAAGGGTTGAAAGGGGCCAGGGGTTGAAAGGATTAACTATCATTTTTTAGTACCACAATATTTATTTTCTTCCTGTGAAACACATGCAACACAAATACCCTAGAAATATCTAATATTTAAAATTATTAAATTAAATTGAAAAATAACTAAATTTAAAAACAATAGCTTCAAACTGAGTGCACAAAGGTAGGTATATTTAATTTGATGAAATTAAAATAATTACCATCTGTGAAAAAAAATGATTTTATTACGTACCAGCGGTCAGGACAAAAAGGGGAAGTAAAAACTCTGGCCTTCAGACAAGTATCTGGGGAAAAACTGGGCTGGGAACTTTCTTATAGATTGTAGAATTCCAGAAATCAATCACGCATGAATTGAGGGTAATTCAAAATGATCTGTATAAAAAAAACCCTGGGGACAGAGTTGTCAAAGTTTGCCGAAGTTGTTTGAAGGTGTTGAAGTTGAAGTACTGAGAATTTCGACCATTAGCGTTTGAACAAGCATTCATTACGCCTCCCCAGAGGAGTTAGCAGACCCCTGTCACCAAGTTAATTGACGAAAGACCAAAAGGCCTAAGTTGCGAGAAGAATAGGAATATTTTCGCAAATAACTGTTATACACGCCGATGTCTATAGACAAGGTAAGAGATTTTTGCTTCTTTTCATCCTGACCGCTTCCAAAAGTTAAATTGTGTACTTTGGATTTGGGATCTTTCCCCTTTCGGAAATAGTTACTCGGTAACAAAAATATTTTCAATACATTGTAACAATACAAGACATAAAACTGCAGTACACAAATTTGGAACATTATTGATGCTGCCACTAGATACTCTACTGCCAGATTGATTAAAACTAAGAATAATGAAGAGATCATCCAAAATATATTTTTGATATTGGATATCTTATTTTGTAACTCCTGGTCACTTAAAAAGTGACAATGGTTTTGATTGATTGATTGATTTTGTTTAACGGCACATTGACCCTAAATGGGTCATATAGTGGGGGGTCCCATGTCCCATGACTAGAAACTTGAGGGGGGAGTCCCAAATCACTGTCACTGAGACAAATGCCACGTAGAATAGGGGGGGGAGGGATCCCAAAAGCTTCTCAGGACGAATCCTGAGCACAGGATATATCTTGGCAGCTGGCCAAGATATATCCTGTGCAACTTCTCCCAGGACGATACCCGAGCATGCCACAAGGACCCCCGAAGGGCTGTGGTTCTCTGAACTTCGAGGCCATAATGGTTTCGAAGAACAGATACTACACTTTGAGCTTTTTCTTTATTCACCTCCCCACAGCGGCAAATTTGACATGAAGTCTTTTTAATGTGGGGTCAGCGTGCAGGGGGTGGAGATCCCATGTCCCCGTGCCTAGAGACCTGAGGGGGGAGAATCACAAATCCCTGTCACTGAGACAAATGACACGAAGACTGGGATAAGGTTAGGGGTGGGGATCCCATGTTCCCGTGACTAAAGACCTGAGGGGGGATAATCCCAAATCCCTGTCACTGAGACAAAAACCACGAGGACAGGGATGGGTCCAAAAGCACCTCAGGACGGATCCCGAGTGTGCTAATGGGGATTGCGACCAGCTGACCAAGATATCATGTGCAACTTCTCCCAGGTATCCGAAGATACCCAAGCATACCACAGGACCCCCAATGGACTGTGTTTCTCCGAACTCCGAGGCCATGGCGGTTTCGAAGCACAAATAATCCACTTTGATCTTAGCGCGTTATCAGCCGCAGCCAAGATATCCTGCGCAACTTCTCCCAGGACGATACCCGAGCATGCCACAGGACCCCCGAAGGGCCGTGTTTCAAAGAACAGATACTACACTTTGATCTTAGCCAAAAGACCTGCCCATCTGCTACTGAAAGTCCCTATAGCAATGGTACAGTGGAGCATCACAACTTGATAGTGGCTGAAGCAATGCAGAAAACCTTAGAAGATGAGAAGTGTGAGCCAGAAATAGCTCTGCCATGGGCTATTAGTGCTAGAAATGCACTTCAGAATCACTGAGGACATAGACCAAATGAACTCATATTTGGATTACACATAGGAAATAGAAATCAGTGTTACGATTACTGTATAAATGAAAATATACTAGATATTGTAAATGATGAAAAGGATCTTGGTATCATAGTAAAACTATCATTCTCCAAATATATTGCCAGTGCTGCTGCTAAGGTGAACAGGGTTCTAGGACTGATACCTTTTCATATATAGACAAGGACTCGTTTCTTATACTATATAAGACTTATGTCCGTCCACACCTCCAAGTACTGTGCACAGGCCTGGTCATCGTACTTGGAGCAAGATAAAAAATCTTTTAGAAAAAGTCCAGAGATGAGCAACTAAGTTAGTACCGGAATTAAAAAATATGAGTTATGAGGATAGGCTAAAAGCGTTAGGATTAACATCGTTAGAAAATAGGAGAGATCGGGGAGACTTAATAGAAATGTTCAAGATTATGCATGGTTTAGAAGTAGTAAAGCCTGATGTATTTTTTACTAGAAGACTGAGAGGCTACACATATATGGTAGAAGCAAATAGAAGTAGAGTGACTAACCTGACCTGTTTTTTAATTGATCACCCAAAAGATGTTGGTCACGTGAGGGTTTCTATTGAGTGACTAACCAGACCTCTTTTATTTTGTTTTTTTTCTTCTCAGGGAAACACTGACGGCTTCAATCAATACATAATATATGATAGTCGGAGGTGTCTAATTAACTACAGAATTGTCCTCGAAGGCTTTGAAGATTACAAGATCGAATGGGTGGTTTCTAAGGAAGAGAAACAGATCGAAGCCTGGCAACGTCACGTTTATTACATGGGTACGTATTTATGATCAGTAAAATGTGTGCTTTCTTAGGAAGAGAAACAGATTGAATCCTGGAAACGTCACATGCATTACATGGGTATGTATTTATGATCAGTTAAATGTGAACAGTTCTATTGTATATAACAACAACCATGTTCAGGGTTGCCAGATATGTCTGATTTTGGGCATTGTGTCTGGGTTTTTTTTTTATAACATAACTTAATAATAATGTTTTTAACATAATATACAAATTAACAAAACGAGCTGAAAACCAATTCAGAATAGCACAGAGAGCCATGGAAAGAGCAATGCTAGGGATAACTCTGAGAGATAGAAAAAGATCAACATGGATCAGAGGGAGGACTAGAGCGAAGGATATTATACAAATAATTAAGCAGCAAAAAATGGAGATGGATTGGCCACCTAGCAAGAAGACATGACAATAGATGGGGGAAAAGACTAACCGATTGGTGCCCATGGGACAGTAAACAAAGTAGAAAAAGACCAGATACAAGATGGAGAGATGAGATAGAAAAGTTTGCCGGTAAGACATGGCAGAGGTTAGCACAATCTAGGTCGTCATGGAAGTAGATGGGAAAGGCCTTTGTCCAGCAGTGTACCCATAACGGCTGATGATGATGATGATGTTGATAATTTTATTAATTTAAAGGTTTTAATCTTTATTGTAGCTTTTATTATTTTTAATCGATTCATATCACTTGTTTATTGCAAGATTTTAGTATGTCTTCACATTTAATCTGCTCAGCAGTGACACTTCTAGTTCTTAGAAAGTGGGGAGGCCAAGATTGGTGGGGGGCTTCGAAATCTTCATTTTTATACTTCACCATGTTGATATACACAACTTATATGAATGATTTTTTTAAATATAAGTATAATACTTTACTAAATTGAATAGAATACTACTACGTCAAACAATTTTTATATAGTTGGGCACTAATTCAGTTTTGCAACCCCAAGCTGTCATACGACAATGGAGGTTATACTCAAAACAAAAACAAAGGGAGTTAACATGGTATATTTCTTCGAATTTACCAAAAAAATAAATGAAATCATTTCTTTCAATTTCAACAAAAAAAAAATCAAAAATTATGTAACCTGCTGTGTGCGCGCCTGGCAATATATTGCTGCTGCCTCCGTCTTGTCTGAGATAGTTGGTGCGTTGACACCAAGTATTTGGAAAGTAAGGGTCCTAAATCACTGTCAGACAGTCGCTATTGGCACCATAAGATATATCAAAACCCAAAATTTGGGACTGGTCAGTTTTATAATTAGAGGATGAACATCTCCAGACATGGGGTGGGGAGAGCTTTCTCCTTCCCTAGCGATCATCAAATGGGTAGGGAGGTCGTCTCCCCTTTTGTCCCCGGCTTCTTGTGCCGAAACACTACATTAAAAGCTGCCATGTTCAAAATTATTATATTTTTACGGCATAGTTTTTTTTTTCTCAAAAATCTGAGATAATCAATCATATATCAGCTACACCCGTACATTAAAGCATATGAAAGTGGGGGAGGGCAACCTAGGGGCCAGCCAAAATTCTGGGCCCCCCCCCCGTAGAATTGCCACTGCTGCTCAGATAGTGTAACGATTAGGCATGGCCAAACTTTTTTGAGCAATGGACCACATGAGATATTGCTAATCATAAACCGAGCCACAAATTCACTGTCAGAATAATGTTTAGAATGTTGGGAACTTTTTCGTTAACAACATAGCTTGCATGCACCATTTCATGCTTTCTGATATCTCCTTTAAATTTATCATACCTGTTCTTTAGTTGTGTAATGACGCTTAACGTTAAATTCTTTAAATGCAGAGTGGGATTCAGAACATATTAGACACATTGGTCTGTTTTTTCTTAAAAGGTTCCCTTTTTCTTGGATGAAATTTTAATAAAATTTTATTTTCCTCATGGAATTAAGTGTGCCATTCAGAAAGTCGAAAGGGCTGCATGCAGCCTTGCGGGCTGCAGTTTGCCCATGGCTGGTGTAGAATAATGCTGGTATTTCTTCTCGCCAATGTGAGATGTCTCATTGTTCGGTTGTACATTTACGGGGCTGAAAATTGTGTGGAAGGAAACAAAACATTTTGGTCCATACCAGAGAAAGGGCTCGCCCGTGTGACTGGATAGAAAGACGACAAAATTCATTATTTTCAATTGAAAATATAAGTTTGTTTTATTCCCGTTGATAGCTTCCAGGCCGGTTCGCAGGTCACCAGGGGTATTGGATTCTGTTACATTTAAAATTCCTCCTTCTCCTCCCTCACCCTGACGGGCTGAGGAGCCAAACCCCTAACTTGTTAATTCTCTCACTCTTCTGTGTGTTGGACTGATTTTAACTGATGGACGATTTGAAATCACGGCCACCCTTAAACCACCCTGGTTGGTCGAACGCATTTTCTTTGTTGTGACTTCCGTGTGACCCAGTCAAGCGTTTGACCCAAATCCTAACCCAAAGAACATGATATGGCATTTTGGTTCTAGTGCCAATACTATCACCCCAAATTGAAGTCTTCTAATAAGCGAACACACGAACACGCAATCAGAGTGTATTTCATTACATTAGCACATCTGCCTCACACGCAGATGGTCTCAGTTTCGATTCCCGGTATGAGAAACGAGTATGAAAACTCTTCCTTAGGACAAATCTCCCTGTGCACTCAGCAGCTAATTGAGTACTCTAAGTGATTAATGATTAGTGTGGTGGACTTGCATCGATGGTTGGCACTACCATTAGGCCAAAGTAGGCAATCACCTAGAGCTCAGACATCAGGGGTGTAGTACTGACCTTTCATGAATCTAAGAGTTGAAAATTAAAATTAAATTTTATACTACAGTGCTTCCCAAAAGTTCAAGACCATGTTTATAATTGTTGCATCAGCCTTTTCTCTGGGCCAGCTAGGCATTATTCATTTACTTTTTGTCTTAATTCCACAATCAATTAGACATTGGACTGTGTACTTGAAGTTTTCTCGTAAAATGCTGAATACTTAGCTTTATGTTTTGGGTTGTAACCTTTTAATCTCAACAGATACAAATTGTCAACATACACCGTTGGAAAACTGATAAAAGTCTTTAATGTGCTTTGACAATTTTTGCAGTGTACACATGCACTCATGAAGATAAAGAGGATCCAGAATATGAGAAAGAAATTCAATACATTGAAATAATTCGATTTGAGGCTCGCAGGAGGAAACAAAAAAAAACAGGAGGACCACTGCCAAAAGTAACTTATGTAAGTAAATTATATGTAATATTTTTTGTAAAAGACAACAAAAAACTTCTAGTTTTGTATTACATATCTATATAGAAATGTGTTCCTATCTCTGGTGTAACACTCATTATTTTAGCAATTTTTCTTAGGACAATTTAAACTCTTTCTTCACATCTTTGATGTAGACACAACGTGATGTTAATGACTCTTCTCAAAGTTATAGACAATACTTTCATTATTGTCTACAACTTTGAGAAGAGTCATAAACATTCCAACTTTTGTTTGGACAATCAAATCTCTTCTTCCCATCTTTGATGTTGTTAACACAATATTTCAGCCTATCCATTCTCCAGCCCTCATGAGGTGTATAATTCAAGAAAAGAAGCACAACCTTTTTTCTCCAGACTATTATGGCAATGAAAAATTGTGGTACAGTAGTACCTCTCTTAACAAGGACAATCCATTCCACAAAACTTCTTGTTAGAAGAAAATTTGCTAAGTGAATAACTAAACCTATGGGATTTCAGTAATCCATTCCAAATAAAAATATTGGACCCCTAAAACCTTAATAATAACCTTGTAAATAATGTATAATGTACTAATTACTTTCTAAATATTGTATAGATACAAATAAAGTTGTATATAATGTAATAAATAAATAAATAATCCACACATATAATAATTAGCAATGTGCATTTGTTGTATGTAACACTTATGTCATCTGGTGACGTAACTCAGTAGAAATAGAATTTTATGTTACGTTAAACTTGTTAAATTATATCTTTACTTAATTCTAACTTCAGATTAGTTTAATATTCAGGAAACATTGAATATAAACATGAAAATGCTGTGCATCATAATGTTTTTAATATTTTATGAAACCACATGGCGTTGATATCTATACTAGCCCGACAAGCTGATATATGCAGCCTCCTTCAACTTTCTCACTCTCCAACAATGCTCCCTGTCAATTATCTGGACGTCATCTCAGAGGGGGTAATCATTACTTTTAGCATCTTATATTCTGATTATTCACTAACTGTCAAGGGAGGTAATAAAGATTATAATAAACTTGAAGATTACCTCCCTTGGTAATTTATTTGATCGTAACAAACAATTTAAACAGAAATTAAAAATAATTTATGGGAACGAACACTCTGTAAGGAAAAGGGTTTTGACTCACACAGTGTGGACGGAGAGAGATATAGAGTCTAAGAAAACATACACAAGACTGACCAAGGAGGCCTGTCTCGTCTCTCGACTCCACTGCCAGCATCTCAGAGGGGATAATCATTATTTTTAGCATCTTATATTCTTATTATTCATCAAATGTCAAGGAAGGTAATAAAGATTTATATAAACTTGAAGGTTACCTCCCTTGGTAATTTATTTGATCGGAACAAACAAAATTTAAACAGAAATGTGTGCATCAAAAGGATGTGATGAAAGCTGGATCAAAGTCTCATTTAGTTGATAGAATATATATATTTATTTTTGTTGACTTGTTTTATCATCAACAAATATAGTCGCAACAAATACATTTGGTCGGGTCATCATAGAAGTTTTCAAATCACAACATCAACACTCTGTGGGGAAAGAATTTTGACTCACAAAATGTGGACAGGGAGAGAGATAGAGAGACTAAGAAAACATATGTCCATTTTGCTACACCTAATTGAACCCACACACAATCGCAAGACAGGCCAAGGAGGTCTGTCTCGTTTCCCAATTCCACTGCCGGCATTAACTCACTTTTTTTTCAATGCACCAATTATAACGTTGGAGTTGTATGTTAGTAGCGTCTCAGGTCTTGTGACAGTGGTAATAGCTTACTGGTGATAAGCAAGGTGGTGGTCCTTGAAGGTATCATTCCGGTGCTGCAACTATGACGTACCATTTGACTTATTATATCGAACTGTGTCAGTGTTTTTCCCCACCCCCTTGGAAACTACAATATCAAAACCACTAATGTACTTTCAAATGGACACTCAGCCATATTACAATCTCTTCTCAATCTCCTAACTCAACATGGGGTCTTTTCTTGAAATCCCTTGGACGAAATCTTGTCCATTTAAATGAGTTTGTGCGAGGACCCCGATTCCAAGAAAAGACAATCATACCCTTTAATCAAAATGGTGTCAAACTAGTATTCTATACAATGTCCCCTGCTGGTCGCCCACTTGACCTATGACATTTATTTTCCTGCGGTCCTCCCCCAAATTATCTTGTCACATACACACATCCTCAATGTCAGTCAACCCTGGCACGGGTAAACGCACACACACATATCTATACAAACGAATGCGGAGTTCAACTCGATGTGGCTTCTGCTTCTAAACAGATGTTGGAAGCAGAGAAAAGTCAAAGAAAGGTGTTTCTGTGTCTTTGTCTTTGTCTTGTCGGGTTTGGGTCTGTTGAGAAGTGGAAGCCACAGCAAAGTGATCTTTGTTCTTTTTGTTGGCAAGGAAACGACTTAATGGGACAGGTTGGAAGGTGACAGTGACCTGAACAAGTATACCCGTTGACAACTTAATGTAGTTGTTAACTATCTGCGTGCGAACTACACATTTTCAACTCGGTCCTGACATTTTCCAACAAGATGATGGCTATGGGCTCGTCAATCTCTCCTATTATTGCCAATATCTACATGGAATTCTTGCCCAGATACGTGGATGATACTGTCCTACTGTGGTCCCACCATACTGACATACAAGTCTTCCTCGACCACGTGAATTCGATTAGACCTTCCATACAGTTCACAATGGAAAAGGAACACAACAACATACTCCGCCTTCTTGGAAGTTCTGGACACACGTACGGAGAATGACATGAGCACATCTATCTACAGAAAACCCACACACACTGGTATCTACCTCAATTTTTAACTCCAATCACCCTTACTCTGTAAAAAAGGGACTCATTAACTGCTTAAAAGTCCGATCCGCGACCATAGGCAGCGCTCCATATTTGGAAGAACAAGAATGATCACACATCAAACAATCTCTTGAAAGAAATGGATACCCGCCCCATTCTATGACCAGCAATTTGCTGCTGCTACGAACATTCTCTCACATAAAGCTCCCCCCCATGATTCTATTACCCTAGCAAAGAAGGATTGGTGAACGCCTTCAAAAGGTTTGTACACAATTTGATAATAAAGTCAGTTTCAAATGTTCACACACACTCCGATGTCTGCTAAGTAAGGT
>VCCN01002358.1:590448-607174 GCA_006491835.1 Architeuthis dux
TTTGAATAGGTTGAAAGTATTCCTAAGAAATAAAGGATAGAGAGTGTGGGTGAAGAAAGAGGAATATTCTTTTCTTTTTTACGTCTCACTACATCATATTCCTTTCTTAAATCAATTCTCGAAATAAAAAAATAGAAAGTACTAGAAAGAAAGAAAGCAGACTATACAGTGTTTATAACTAATGTATAAACTTCATATATATATATTAATAACTTTTTCACCTGCCAGTTAATTATATTGCATTTTGGACAATATTTTTCATTTTATTTTTGATGCAATGATTATTTATTTTTGTTTTGGACGTTTTAACGGGGATTAACTTGAAAAATCAGTTGGCGACAGATAGTTTATTTATAGAAACAAATGTTGCCAAATTCTGTCAAACATTGTGTAAACAACATTGCAGGTTTGAACAGAGTCTGTTCTTTTTCTTCTTATACAATTGATGACTATGAACTTACTGTATATACAGGCATATAAGTCAACACCTGAAGACTAAAAACATCTTTGCAAAACTAGGGTTCGACTTATATGTCAAGTATAAAATGTGAATCTTTACCTCAGAATGGTAACCAAGTGGAACAGTCTGCCTAACACTCGCTGTGCACTACTTACCATAACTCCCACAGCACATGACAAATATTTCCAACTGGAACTCCTGTTTGGTAAAATTTATTATCATAGAAATGGTACGAAAATAGGAACAAGTTAGCATACAGGCGGTAATAGAAACGATCACCACCACACACAATTTCGAACAACCGATTGACTGTAAACACTGAAATACTGAACTTGGTAGTAATGGAAGTGGTGCTGCCTTATTTTGCTATCCACATTCCAGTTCTGAGTACACTCGTCCACTTGTATGGAAAATTCAGAACACTGTAGAATATGAATGAGTTGATGTCGGTGGCCATTTCATCTATACATCAAGTAATTGTTTCACCTATAGTGCTGGTCTTACCAGCCTTTGCGACGAGTAACGTAATATTGTATGATGCAATCATGCTGTTATCTTGTGGTGTCATCTATACATCATGTAATTGTGTCATTACTAAGAGGAATTGTCCTGATAATGGTGCCAGGCCTTTTCTGCACTACAGTCGGGAGATCTTCTTCAAAGCTGGTCAAAATAATTGTTTCTCATATAGTGTGGGACTTACCAGCCTTTGAGACAAGTAACGCAATATTGTACGATGCAATCATGCTGTTATCTTGCTGTGTAGTTGCCTTCTGAAATACCGAGAGCAATCCTATTTATTTTTTGTAAGAAAAAGTTAAAACTATGTATATACTTATTTTTTTATAAAAGTAAATAAATGCATAGTTTTAATTTGATCAAAAGTTTATTTAATCAAAACAAGGATAAAACGCGGATTCAGCGTAAGATATATATTACGTTCGTAACCACAGTGTTGTACAGACGTATACACACCTACACAAACAATTACACAGTGCTACTTGGTAAATTAATATTAATAAAATGTTGCTGTCGACTCATTTTTTATTGTCAATTACAGACTTTAATACTCAAAATCCTATACCACCCACCTAAATTTCAAAATGCCCACCCAAGAGTTGAAATCGCCCACCGGTGGTCGATATCGACCGGGTTGAGAAAAACTGTTTTAGTCTTTTCAATGAGAAAAGCAACAGAATATACAAATCGACATTATGCGCTGATCGGGGGGAAGGGAGGGGTCTAGGCATCAATTAAAAAAACAGGTCTGGTTAGTCAGGCAAAAGAACCGTCACATGACCAAACTCTTTTGGGGAGCTGTGAAAAATCCTTATACACTAAGAGCGCCGTAATTTGGAAAAGTTTGGGAACCAATGCACTAAGCGAACCTTATGCTACTTGTATATTGAGTGAAAGTAAGTTACAAGTTAGCAACCTAGTGAGCAGGAGGCACAGCTGGAACGGCTCCTGTTGATTACAGCTTTACTTGTTTGCCTGCCTGACTGCCATGTCAGTCAATGCTTTTGTTTACATCAAATAATATTTAGAAACCTAGACCAAAACTGTCAACATAGGTTTCTTCAGTTTTCAAGTAGGTCTGGCTGGTTGGCAAGCTATCTATGTATGTGTTAGAGGACTGAAAATTTAAACATTTACTCCTTATCTCTAGAAAAAACAGTTTTTTGTTTTTTAAAAATTCCTGCCGGCAGGAATTTTTAGTGTGGGGTTCAATTTGCAATGTAAGTCTGTTCTAAATTGGTCCCTTAGTTTATGTCCTGCAGCATTGATGCTTGTTTTTTTTTTAAATCAGGACTTTTTTTTAGTGATCACTGCCCAACAAAAGGTGGGAGAAGTAACTTATTCATTGATCACCCCCAACACAACATGCTGCCAAAAAGACATTGTTTGCATGACGGTTTCTGTTGTATATATCTTGTTTGCTTTAGCATGACAAAAACAAACAAAAAAAGTGACAACAGCTTTTATATAATAACATCCTCTAGGTGTGATTCAGTGGCTGGATTTTATAGTTAATTTGTTTAGTAATTTTGTAGATATTGTCGTGTTACGGTTAACTCTTAAATTCATAAACCGCTTGAAACCCCTTGTAATTGACAGTTGAACTTTTCAGAAGATAGCGTAATAAATAGTGGAACTGTTTTGTGAATTGATTAAAAAAATTAAAAATAGTCAAGGGGAGATCATTTTAATTAGAAGTTATTTCCCTAGAAATTGACATTCTATTTTCTTTGTATGAATTTAAGTGTTAAGAGCATTTTTACGACTGTTATGAAGATTTTGTCTTTCAGAATTTGATATGCATATTCAAGATTTGTACCATGCAAGTAATGCTCCCAGGAACCTGCTCTGTTCCCGTGGACTGGATCAGCGTTTGGGTAAGATTGGACTGTTTGGCCGAGGAATTTACTTTAGGTAAGTTGAAAAGAACATCATGTAGTTGTCTATAACTTTGAGAAGTGTCATTAACAGGGTTGCCAGATTTGTCAAGGGAGGGAGATAACTCAAGCTTTATTCAAAACATGCATTGGAATAGCATTGAATTTGGAAATCGAGACTTGAGGCAGTGGTTAAATTAACTGTGACAAGTAGCGTAATATATGTATAGGGTGGCCAGATATGTCCGATTAAAAATTTAAGAATCAGTCATCCAAAATCAAAATCTGAGATAGAAAAGAAAGCCAAAATCTTCATAACAATTGTAAAAATTGCTTTTAACTCTTAAATTCATACAAAAAAATAGAATGTCAATTTCTAGGGAAATGACTTCTAATTAAAATTATCTCCTGTTGACCATTTGGTGAATTTTTAATTTTTTAAAATTCAATTCACAGAACAGTTAACTCTTAAATTCATACAAAAAAATAGCATATCAATTTCTAGGGAAATAACTTCTAATTAAAATTAGCTCCCTTTGACCATGACCAATAATTAAAATAAATAGCTAATAGTGGCTAAAAATATCTAGATCTTTATCACAATGATTAAAATAAATAGCTAATAGTGGCTAAAAGCTAGATCATTATCACAATAATGAAAATAAATAGCTAAAAGTGGCTAGAACTGAAATCTGATATCTAAAAAAAAAAAATTTAGATATAAATATCAAAGTTGGCAATGCTGAGTGGGGCCTTAAATTGGACAATTTTGGATGTGCGATCTTAAAATTTTTAATCGCACATATGGGGTGAAAAACGGACACGATGTCCAAAATTGGACTTATCTGGCAACCCTGTCCACAGCAGTGATTCTCAAGGGGAGTCATTGGAAGACAAGGGGAGGTAAGGGGCAAAGAATACAATTTCAATGTATCCTTTTTGACCTACTATAGGGGAGGGCTAATGAAATATATGCTTTAAAAAGGGGGTTGTCGTCCGAAAAAGTGTGGGAAATACTGCTCTACAGCAAAGTCGTCACCGGCAAAAGATCCAGCAGCTGCCCTCTGTGTCATTGTATTATATAGCCATCTTGGTCCGTGGGAGGAAAGTCCGGAACTTGAAGAAAAAGGAAGTCTCAAAACTTGTTTATAAAAATATGAAGATATATTTTTATTTCATAAGATACAACAGACTATTCCCAACAGGGGAATTGGCCTTGTGTTCTTCCCCCAGCCTAAGCGGTCTGTCTCTCTGCCTCTCTGAGGGTGTCCTGTGTCTCTCTGTCGCTTTTATCGGGTTCAGTCGCCCACGCTGATTTTCCAGCCCACCATCTGCAGTCAAGGTCAATATCCTGTTCATGAGCCCTGAACCTCTGGTGGGTTTGTTTCCGGTATAACTTTGTTGTCAGCGATATCCTGTTTATCTTTCAACACCTGTGGCGGTCAAATTTGTGACCTCCACCCAAAAGATCCAGCCGCTGCCCTCTGCATGATCACACTGTGTCTCATCATCGAAAATCTTTTAAAAAAAAAGGATTATTTCTTGCATGTTACTGTGGTTGATGGAGAAATTTGGGCAAACCACTCTTCAGTAACTACCTATTTGCTCCAGCAATAAGCTGTTACATTCATTGTCAACAAGAGCCGATCAGAAAATAGGTTATATCATATTTTCTCCTGCGAATGTATAGTCATATTGATTTTTGGGAAGATAGTGGCTATTTGAGCTCTCCTGCAGCCACTATTTTCTGCTGAGCTGGTTTTGAATTCAGTGTGGTCCTTCTCCTAGATGGGTTGGCTCCCAAGACTAGAGAGCTCAGTCTGCCCTACTATTTTAACCATAGCTGTGGAGGGGGAAGAGATGGATTCATGCCTTTCAACCATTATGCCACTTGCACTTACTCATGGCAATACATATTTTCTTTTTTCTTTCAGTATTAAAAACTGTCACCAAAACATTCACCATAGGTTTCTGTCGTTTTTAAGTGGGTCTGGCTGACTATGTATATGTTGCACGTACCGGCTGCACCGATGGAGCAAGAGGGCTGAACATTGTAATATTTACTTATTATCATAGCAAGAAAAAACTTTTTTTTCTTTTTTAAAATTCCACCCCCAAAATAGGTTTTTTAGTGGGGTGATTCAATTTACAATCTAAGTTTATGCTAAATTGGTCCCATAGTTTGTTTTTCAAAAATTCAAACTCTTTTTAGTAATCATCACCCAAGAAAAAGCAATAGAAGTAACTTATTCATTGATCATCCCTTTTTCCAATTTTTTGATTGATCATCCCCAGCATGTTGCCAAAAGATGTTGGTCAAGTGACGGTTTCTATCTTTTCTTTCAGTGACAATGTGAAAAAATGTGAGGAGTATCTCAACCACACCAAAGGAAGTGCCATTTACAAATGTTCTGTAATTCTTGGAGATATTAAAGTAAGTTTTGGTTTGGTACATCCAATACAGTGATACCTTGCATAGCAAAGGACTCTTATAACAAAATTTCATTTAGCGAAAGGTCCCAATGGCCAAAAAATCTCTTAGCAAAATATTTTCAGTTTGCAAGAAGAAAAAAAAACTACGAAAATTCATAAAATTATCCATAATCATCTAGATTTCATTTATAATTATCTAGATTTATATCTAGTATCTAGTCACTTATTTTCAGACAGAAAACATCTGGGTTAGGGTTAAGACATTTGGTGAATTATGATAAGATTATTTAATTATTACATTATTTACATGTTTATTTGTATTTATACATTATTTAGGAAGTGATTTGTACTTTATTCATTATTTACAAGGTTATTATTAAGGTTTTAGAGGTCCTATATTTTTATTTGGAACGAATTACTCAAATCCCATAGGTTTAATTATTCACAAATTTTCATCTAACGAAACGATTTGTGGAACAGATTGTCCTCATTAAGAGAGGTAGCACTGTACTTCTCTTTCATTCATTAGTCATATCAGGTAAAGGTAAATTATAAGTCACTAGCTGAAGTACCTGTCTACACTGGGTTAAATATTTAAGAAGTAAAAAAAAAAAAAAGGACTGAAGCTTCCAGACTTGTAAAAAAAAGTCTCCCTTCACTTATGATCCCTAAAGATGAGAAAAACAAAGTTTACCTGGGGGTGTGTGCAGCAAATGTGCACTTGTGGGATGAGGGTTGGAACACCAAAACTGGTTGCCCAGTCCTCCTCAGTTGGTGCGATGGGGCCAGCGCAAAGTCGGTCCCCAGAGACTCTATCAGCTTTCCCAGGAGGTAAAGCTGGGGCTGACCAAGAAGACAAACAATTGAAAAAAAGATATCATTCGTTGTTCCTTGAGCTTTCTAAGCAAAATAATATGGATATTAGAAACCATCAATCAAAGCTGTCACCATAGGTTTCTTCAGTTTTTAAGTTGGACTGGCTGGCTGGCTATGTATGTAAGATACATACAGACCACCCTGTAGCTAGAGGGCTGAAAATTTAAACATTTACTTCTAATTATGTCAAGAAAAAACTAGAGAAAGTAGATTTTTAGTGCAATGTAAGTTTATGCTAAATTGGTCACTTATTTTGTGTTCGACAGTGTTCACCCTTGTTTGTTGAAAATTCAAACCTTTTTTAGTGATCAAAGCCAAATGCAAGAGAAGTAACTTATTCATTGATCACCCCTTTTTCCAATTTTTTTAATTGATCACCCCAACACAGCATGCTGCAAAAACATTGGTCACGTGACAGTTTCTATTGCTTGACTAACCAGATCTGTTTGATTCTTTTTCAGGAATATCCCAAGGGGACGGTAGTTCCACATCTTAAATGCGAACCTGAAAAAGAAAATGGAGGCTCTTATGACTCTGTAAAGGTAATTTATTAATCACCGCTATTTTCTATTCAGAAGAAAAAAATTCCAAGATCCGTCCAAAATTCTTTCACCTTCATCCTAATTTTAGTTGTTTTTATACAACTTTTATAAATCAATCTTTATTATTATTGGATGAAGTATTCTAAGAGCAAGGATGTGTTGAGGGCCCGGGAGGAGGGAACAGGCCAAACCGGTGATATTTTAGTTAACAATACTTTGTGTTAAGCTTTCAAATTACTGTGTAAACATACTGACACAGAACACAGCTTTAGGTATATCATTAGCAAAGAAATATGTATTTACTACTTTTATTAAATTTGACCTTCATCCTAATTTTAGTTGTTTTTATACAACTTTTATAAATCAATCTTTATTATTATTGGATGAAGTATTGTAACAGACCACTTTTTATTAAATTTGACTAGTTTTTACCGTCATCCTAATTTTAGTTGTTTTTATACTAGTCAAATTTGTTATAAATAGTACAAGGAAACTGTTGCTAACAATAAGAAAGAGACAGTTGACATTTTTCAGATACATAATGAGGAAGGAAGGAAGGTTTGGAGAATTTAATGCTCACAGGGTGCATAGAAGGCAAAAGTAGCAAATGTAGGCAGCTAGTAATCTACTTGAAGGGTTTGAGCAGTATTGATGGCAGAAAGAATACTGGAATGCATAGAAGAGCGGGAGTTGTTGGTGTTGTATATTGGGATGAAAGTCCTGAACTTGGATAATCAAAGGAAGACTCAAAACTTGTTTATAAAAATATGAGAACATATCATTTCATAAGAATACATTCTGTTGTGGCGGAGAGTGAAGAGTGGGAGAGATATAAGGGAGCTGTCAGCCTGTTCCCAACAGGGGAACTGGTCTTATGCCTTCCCAGCCCTAATTAAAATTAATTCCCCATATCCAGAACCTGGGTCCTTTTTTTTTCATGTTAAGGGTTCTGCCTAATTTTGCAAGACATCTTGGCCCCCCAAACAAATTTTATCATCATTTTTTTTTCAGGCTCCTTAGCCAAAATACCTCAAAACAATTACATCTAATTAAGACCAGCTTAAATCAATTTCTCATTTCTTAACGCTAAAAAGGGACATTCTAGTCCTCAGCGAATTTCAATTCTTGCCTTCATGGACCGGTACTTGAATAATCAAAGAGAGAAACGCTCTCCTAGGTTTAACATAATACCAGAATAAAACTTATTTGGACCCTTGAATATGTAAACTTAAGCGCCAAGGGCAAGCTGCATTGCAAAACCAGATTAATAAATATATTTTTATCTAACTTCATTCATAACAATCTTGCATTCTTATGCACACACACACCAAGGCATATACAGCCTCGAATATACGTATGTTTCACTCACACACCCACCCACCCACAAAGTACAAAATTATGTTAAGATGTGACAAATCAAATCTTTTTCTTTTCTTTTTTAAAATTTATTTATTTTTTTTTTTTTAAATTTTAAGGACGGAGATTTCTTTTCTTTCTTTAAAAATCTGAAATCTATATTTCACCCACTCGTCTTGTGCATCAGCTGTCCTGTATTTATAATCTAGTAAATTAATTTCATTTGCTTTCTGCAAGCTTCTAAGTCTAAAAAAAAATATATCATCTCACGTACCCATATTTATACATAAAATTCAGAATTCCCAGAAGCCTGTAGCAGTTTCATACATTCATCAGCAAAAATTTGACTTCCAACAATATTTTACAGTACAAAATGACAATTATAACTGTCATAAAAAAAGACAGTTTGCAAAACACAATGTTATTGATTAAAAAGGAATTGTACAATTATCCCCAAAAACAAAAATAGACAATTCCAAAAATTGCAAGGTCTCATTGAAAAACATAACAGAGGCATTCCTCTTCAACATAATGATACAATGGAAAATGAACAAAACACTTCCGCATGAATCCATCTCATGCCAAAATTCTGGGACTTAGACATGCCCATATTTTTACTACCTCTGGGACTTAGAAACTGCCCGTTAACTGAATGTGGGCGTGGAGACTTCACTTCAGACCTTTTTCATTTATTCGGTCCCACCAATAAGGATTTGATCGCTTCAAACTGATATCCGTCGACGCCCCTACAAATGACTATTTCCAGGTGCAGAGAAATTTCTCCACTCGGTAACCATGGCAAAAACACCATTAAGTCCGATGCCATGATTTTTCCATCAAATCACGGTCAGCAATCGATATGCTGAGCCCAAACAAAGGCACCAATCAAGTAAACACATTTTCCATCAATTAATACAAAACAATCTGTAGACCTTGCTCTTTTTCTCTTAGGGATCTCTTCTGCTGATAATAAAATGGTAAAACTTCATCGCTACAAGACTAAATTATTTGTTATGAAAATTTGCTGTCTAAAGCGGGAAAGTCCGAAAAATATAACAGAAAAGAATGTTCATCATCTTTTCATATTTCATTTTAACTGTAACCTTTTTGTTTTCAGCATTCCTATAATTAGTAAGCTCTCCTTATTAAATTTCAAGGCACTATGTAAAAAAATGGAAATTGAAAGTCAAACTCAGTATTTCCAGAGCCACATCAACTTTTTAATGTGAAGTGTAAAAATATGCGATCTACAGAGTTTAACACACAGCAGCTGTCATACTTTGTCTGTCTGTTTGATCTTTGTTTGACAACTCAAAATTCAACAATATTCTGGATGTGAAATTTAACCTTTGACTGTTGAGCTGACAGTAGATTTTGCAGTAACAGGTCTCTTACAGTGCAGACACACAGAGTGTCGCTACAAGCAAATTCGAATAAAAATAACGTATACATTTTCAACAAATCCTAATCATTTTTTTTTTCAATACTACAGTTTTACTTATCAACAAACCGAGCGCATGGAACATCAAAACAGAGAGGACATTTATAACAATTGAAGTAAAAAAGAAATAAAAAATGTTCATGTTGTTATTTCATTAAAATGTTTCTTTTTTTTCTCTTCCATTTCCTCTCAATCGTCCAGTCATTTCTTTCTTTTTTGTTCCCCTCTTTCTTTCTTTGTGTGTGAGTTTCGTGTATATATCTATTATTATTGTTTTTTCATATTGTGTAAGCAGTTATGTCTTTCGATTTTTTTTCTTCTTCGTTTTTCATTATTTTAACAAAAATAGTCTTCAAAACATACGTTAATTGTCCTTTTTTTTTCAAATTAATTCTTTCATTTATACCCTCGTGGATCATCGAGTGATTCGATTTTTCCGTTTCTCTTTTGTTGTGTGTCCGTGGCATATTTTTTTTACAAGTTCTGCCAACTCGAGATGTCTTGTCGTGGGTTGCTCATTTGAGGAGAAAAAGGAAGACTTGAAACTTGTTTATAAAAATATGAGAACATATTTTTATTTCATAAGAATACATTCTGTCGTGGTGAAGAGTGGGAGAGAGATAAGGGATCCGACAGCCTGTTCCCAACAGGGGAACTGGTCTTATGCCTTCCCAGCCCTAGGTGGTCTGCTTCTCTGCTTGTCTCTGTTCTCGGCTCTGAGTCTCTGAGCTTCTCCTCAAGGTGTTCGCTGTCTTTCTTTTATGGAGTTTCAAACGCCCACGCTGATGTGTTATTTCCTGTTCCAACATCCTGTTTTTGGACACCCACGCATATGCATCTTTCCTAAGGTCACCGGGGCCACTTCCGCTTCCGCCCAGGTGGCAGTATATCATAACACTGTGAATGACAAGGGGAAGGAAGCTGTGGAGAGCCATGATCACCAACGTCCTGAAGGGACATGGCACATGAAGAAGTTATTTCCTATATTTCAAAATGGCTGCCATGAGTGACATATTAAAAATTCACGATGGCACCGTATCCAAATTCTTTTGGAATGACTTTGTCTATAAGTGTACCAAATTGTATGCTTTTATCACAAAGTGCACAATTGGCTTGCAATTTTCAGCTAAGCGGCTCCACTAATAGTCCAAATTGAAATCTAACTACAATTGAAAAATCTCTGTGTATTTGTGGCTGCACTGCAATTACTTGATAACTGGAAATTGTACAAAGTTGACATTCACCAGATGTATTAGTCAGCACACAAGGCAGTGCAGTATCGAGTTTGAAGTTGTTTGGATCAGTGGTTCTCGAGAAATCTAATCAAAAAAATAAATAAAAAGATTATAGATATTTCTTCATAGTTTCTATAATTATCTCACTTGACTTCCGCTATTTAGTATGATCTAGATCTAGATCTAGATTTAGATATAAAATATCTAAATTGGCAACACTGAAGAGAAGTAACCAAAATACTGTAGTCTCGTACGATGGACGGAAAATTATTTTACATCACAATTATGGCAGGCTTCTCCCCACACATAAAGTCTGGCCCCTTCCAAACATGCACCTTTGGAACGAGTACTGCCCTAGTGTTTATAAATTCACTATACTTTCTTGCTCGTTAATCCAATGTTAATTACCTACAATTACATTTTTAGATTTAGAAACCGTCATAATTCAGACTTTTTAGGGAAAAAAAGGAACTTATTCATTGCTCACCCGCTTTTCCAATCTTTTAATTGATCACCCCCAACAAGGCATGCTGCCAAAAGACGTTGGTCAAGTGACAGTTTCTAATGAGTGACTAACCAGACCTGTTTTTTAATTGAGCAACCCCAACAAGGCATGCTGTCGAAAGATGTTGGTCAAGTGACGGTTTCTATTGAGTGACTAACCAGACCTTTTTTTCTTCTTTTTTTCTTTCTCAGGGAAATGTTAACGGCTTCAATGAATACATATTATATGATAATCGTAAATGTCTAATTAAATACCGAATTGTCCTCGAAGGCACTGAGGATGAAGACAGTGACATCGAAGAACTGGTTGCTAAGGAAGAGGAGGAAGATAAAAGGATAGAAACCTGGATAAATCACATGCAGCACATGGGTATGTATTTATGATCAGTAAGGGCCCGCTTGGATAGTGTAATGATTTACATGTCTGCATCATGTGCGGAGTGTCTCTGGTTCGATACCCAGTATGATCGAAGTGTGTGGCAAACTCTTCATTAAGACAAATTCCCCTGTGCACTCAGCAGCTAAATGAGTACACTCTAAGCTGCGTGATTAGGGTGGAGGTATCCCTTCAATGGACTTGCATCCAAGGCTGACACTACCATTAAGCCAAAGTAGGCAGTCGCCTAGTGCTCAGACATCAGGGGTCGGCACCCCTGATGTCTGACCTTTCATGAATCTAAGAGTTGAAAATTAAAATGAAATGTTATATTATGTACCAAAAATGTAAAATGTAAAATGTAATTTTCTATGGGTGGAATTTACTGGATGAATTTTTCATGGGTGGATTTTTCATTGAACCATTTTTAGTCTACAGCCTTGTAAGTCCATTGTTTGACATGGACTTCCCCAAGATTTGCCAGACCTCGCGATCATCGGTGTCGCAGAGCCAGTATTTTCTGAACTTGTCTAGTTTGTCACACCATCTTATTTTTTGCTTGCCACTGGGGATTCATGGTGTGATGTCCAGCAGTTGTCTGACATTCTTGCAACATGACCAGCCATTTGAGTTTTCTTATAGTTTCTATATCTCTGACCCCTTTTATAAATCAATCTTTATTATTATTGGATGAAGTATTGTAATACATCACTTTTTATTAAATTTGACTAGTTTTTACTGTCATCCTAATTTTAGTTGTTTTTATACAACTTTTATAAATCAATCTTTATTATTATTGAATGAAGTATTGTAACACACCACTTTTTATTAAATTTGACTAGTTTTTACCGTCATCCTAATTTTAGTTGTTTGTATGCTGTGTTTAGCTACCATATTTTACATTCATATAAGTTTTGATTACCAAAAATGACTTGTTTCAGAAAAAACACCATGATTTCCGAACTACTAAAAACCACTACACTTGCCACATATATAACAAATCTTGAAATAATGGGCTATCGAGTGGTGAAAACCGCATGCTTCTATCTTCATTAGTTTCTAAGTTATTAAGCTTCCAAAAGCATGATGAACAGGCCGGGTTTAATCTAAATTAATCTTCAAAACACACGTTATCAAATGATGGAAACCGCATGCTTCTATCTTTAATAGTTTCCAAGATATGGGGAAGTTTAGTGACCAATACATTTTATAAGAGTGACCTTGCCTATGGCTCAGTTGCAATCAGTCGCATATTGTTTATTCACCATCAAAAGTTAATTCTACGATCCATAGACCTTGGACTGTGGACTTGAAGTTTTCTCGTAAAATGCTGAATACATAGCTTCACATTTTGGGCTGTAACTTCTTGAGCCCAACAGATACAAATTGTGAACATACACCATTGGAAAGCTGATATAATTCTCTTTCTAACGATATATATATATGTATATACCTCGATCAAAAGTTAATTCTACAATCCATAGACTTTGGACTGTGTACTCAAAGTTTTCTTGTAAAATGCTCAACATCTAGCTTCACGTTTTGGGCTGTAACATTTTAATCCCAACAGATACAAATTGTGAACATACACCGTTGGAAAGCTGATAGAAGTCTTTAATGTGCTTTGACAATCTTTACAGTGGACACGTGCACTCATGAAGATCAAGAAGATCCAGAAACGGAGGAAGAAACCCGAAAAGTTGAAAAAATTCGATTTGAGATTCGCAGCAGGCGACAAATAAAAAGAGGAGAACCACTGTTAAATGTGACTTACGTAAGTCAATTATATGTAATATTTTTTGTAAAAGACAAAAAAAAACTTCTAGTTATGTATTAGATATCTATATAGAAATGTGTTCCTACCTCTGGTGTAACACTTTCATTATTTTACCAACTTTTCTTAGGACAATCTAAACTCTTCTTCTCATCTTTGATGTAGACACAATGTGATGTTAATGACTCTTCTCAAAGTTATAGACAATACTTTCATTATTGTCTACAACTTGGGAAGAGTCATTAACATTCCAACTTTTGTTTAGACAATCAAATCTCTTCTTCCAATCCTTGATGTTGTTAACACAATATTTCAGCCAATTCATTCTCCAGCCCTTGTCAGGTGTAAAATTCAAGAAAAGAAGCAAACCTTTTTTCTCCAGACTATTATGGCAATGAAAAATTGTGTTACAGTAGTACCTCTTTTAACAAGGACAATCCATTCCACAAAACTTCTTGTTAGAAGAAAATTTGTTAAGTGAATAACTAAACCTATGGGATTGTTCCAAATAAAAATATCGACCCCTAAAACCTTAATAATAACCTTGTAAATAATGTATAATGTACTAATTACTAGATGTATATAATGTAATAAATAAATAATCCACACATATAATAATTAGCAATGTGCATTTGTCATATGTAACGCTTATGTCATCTGGTGACGTAACTTTTATATTACGAACAACTTGTTAAATTATATCTTTATTTAATTTGAACTTCAGATTAGTTTAATATTCAGGAAATATTGAACATAAAC
Organism: Architeuthis dux; assembly: GCA_006491835.1. Classification (NCBI taxonomy): domain Eukaryota; kingdom Metazoa; phylum Mollusca; class Cephalopoda; order Oegopsida; family Architeuthidae; genus Architeuthis; species Architeuthis dux. Next base: position 604,601 of record VCCN01002358.1, read on the forward strand.
AAGAAAATGCTGTGCAACATAATGTGTTTGATATTTTATAAAACCTCATGGCGTTGATATCCGTACTAGCCCAACTTATGCACTTATCCGACAAGCTGATATATGCAGCCTCCTTCAACTTTCTCACTCTCCAACAATGCTCCCTGTCAATTATCTGGACGTCATCTCAGAGGGGGTAATGTGGGTAATCATTACTTTTAGTAGCTTATATTCTTAATATTCATCAACTGTCAAGGGAGGTAATAAAGATTATAATAAACTTGAAGATTACCTCCCTTGGTAATTTATTTGATTGGAACAAACAAAATTTAAACAGAAATTTAAAATAATTTATGGAAACGAACAAAATTTAAAAATTAAAAATAATTCATTGGAATGAATTGATATCAACAACTTATTGGAATGAATAACCCCAATAATCCTGAGCTTTCCAAAGTTTTGCATTGGCAACACACTTTTTAAAAATAATTTTTGCGACACATTACTTAATGTAGCAATATCATGTGGTCAACATGCATGTATGTATAGATGCAGGCGTGCATCAAAAGGATGTGATGAAAGCAGGATCGAAGTCTTGTTTAGTTGATAGAATATATATATTTATTTTTGTTGACTTCGCAACAAATACATTTGATCGAGTCTTCATAGAAGTTTTCAAATAATAACATCAACACTCATTGGGGAAAGGATTTTGACTCACAAAATGTGGACAGGGAGAGAGATAGAAAACATATGTCCATTTTGCTACACCTAATTGAACCCACACGCAATCGCAAGACAGGCCAAGGAGGCCTGTCTCATCACTCAACTCCGCTGCCGGCATTAACTCACTTTTGTTTCAAAGATCGCCCTATTTACATGTACCGATTATATATCACTCTTGTTCCTTGCTGTCTCCAGCCCCCATATCTTTTCATTCTTTCTTACATATACTCAACATCTCCACTTCCCACTTCAGTTAATTTTACCTATCTCTTTCTTAATATCATCTGGCTTTGATCAGTCTTATATATCTGTAGCGAAGAAGTGGAGATAAACTTACCCAGAGCAAAAAGACTTTGTGTGGTGTGCTGTTTGTTTTGTGGAAAGTCCAAGAATCGAAAGTCGAACGAACGAATCGTCGACAGTTATAGACGCGGTGCTAGTGAGCCGCATGTGGCAAGCTTTTGGCTATAAAAGGCCAGGCGGTGACATCGCGTCAGTTGGTTCTGGGCTTGCCAACCGAATCTACGTTGGAATTGTACGTTAGTAGCGTCTCAGATCTTGTGACAGTGGTAATAGCATACTGGTGATAAGCAAGGTGTCCCTTGAAGGTTTTGTTCCGGTGCTGCAACTTTGATGTGTCAATTGACTTATTGCATCGAACTGTATCAGTGTTTTCCCCACCCTCTTGGAAACTACAATATCCTAACTCATCATGGGGTCTTTTCTCAAAATCCCTTGGACAAAATCTTGTCCGTTTAAATGAGTTTGTGCGAAGACACAGATTCCAAGAAAAGACAATCAGACCGTTTAATCCTCAAAATGGCGTCAAACTAGTATTCTATCCAATGTCCCCTGCTGGTCGCCCACTTGACCTATGACATTTATTTTCCTGCGGTCCTCCCCCAAATTATCTTATCACATACATACATCCTCAATGTCGATCAACCCTGGCGTGGGAAAACGCACACACACATATCTATACAAACTTCACCATAATTGTCCAGATTATTGATAGAGAACGACGTTGGAAGCAGAGAAAAATCAAAGAAGCAGCTCACATCAACATGTTGACTAAATGCATTAGTCAGACAAGTGCAGAGTTCAACTCGACGTGGCTTCCACTTCTCAACAGACCCAAATCCGACAAGACAAAGACACAGAAAATCCTGGGCCCTGTGTTATACGGGTTACCCCCTTTAAAAATAAAAACTTCGGTTTACCCCATCACACTCAGATTTTACACCTGAAGAAGGCCGAAGAATGGATTGGCTGAAACGTTGCTTACAACACAAACAACAATGAGTTCAATCTTCCAAAGAACCATTTGAATAAAATGAACTCTCAATGAATTTACTTACTATATTTATTGAATTTCATTACTAGAGAAATTAAATGACCTAATTAAGTCACCTCTACCCCTCATAATATTATTTTAAGTTATGTTAGCAATCCAAATATATAATGTTATCCCAGCAGTTCAACTGATTCAGGAAAAGTACCTTTTGAAATGTATACAAATTTATACTCAATTTCACAACACACCTCGAGATTATTGGTGATACACTAGAGTGTTGCAACAGTTTGAAAAGATCTGCCCTAACTTGTAATTTAATTTAAATTTAATTTAATTTCAAATAGAATTTGAAGATTATCTCCCTTAGATACATGAAAATTACCTACCTTGACAGTTGCTGAATGATAAAAATATACCAGGATCTACCATAAGATCACCCATGGTGGTAAAATGGAAAATTTGGGTGGAAAAAATGGACCAAATAATAGCCCAGGGCCATTATTGAAAGGCCAACTGCTAAACTGAGCATAATGAAACAATAAAAGTTAAGACTCATGTGTTTTTATTCACTTCAC
>VCCN01002358.1:617057-629637 GCA_006491835.1 Architeuthis dux
CCCTGACCTGTTTGGAGAGTACTTTGGTCTTCATGATGGCACTTGCTTAGTGATGTTGCAGACTCTTGGCCTTTCAAAGCATGTGTATATACACTGAGATCATGTGACTCTCAGATTGCACTCTGGTGGACTTTATTTAACTATATGACTTGTGCAGATTATTTGTTGCATCTGATCTTATTTAGGGGCTTTATAGCAAAGGGGTCGAATACTTATGCACGCACCACTTTTCAGTTTTTTATTCTTTAAAAATCTTTAAAACAAGATTTTTCAAAAATTTCACCTCACCAATTTCAATATATTTTGTTTGGTCCATGGCATAATTTAAAAAAAAATCCATTTAGATTACAGGTTGTAATGCCAGAAAATATGAAAAATTCCAAGGGAGCCGAATACTTTTGCTTGCCACTTTATATCCTGAAGATATTGGGGGAGGGGAAATGGTGCTGTGTCAAGCAACTCCAATATCCGTAAGATCCTCATATGTGAACCTGTTGGCTGAAGGAGTATGGACAAGGACGGTGGTTCCGTTCTCGTCGTATAAGCTGTCCAGCCAGATTGAATCTTCACGCCTGTAGTTAACCTTCACCCACATAGTGTTCAAGATCGAAAAGTCACTTTCAGACGCGGACAAAGAATCAGTTGATGCTGGGTCCAAAAAGTGTCACAAAGAAAAAGAAAATGTAGCTGGATAAACAACAATAGGTTGGTTTAAATCAACAAATATGTTTAATACCTCAAGGGCTACAATCATAGAATCCCTCGCCTTTAGATTGAGATAATGTGATATCTATTTGGGTGGCCTTCTTGTATGGAACGAAGATTGTGTAGCAGCGAGCGACTCGGGGCAGAGTTGTTTCTTCCGTATGCTTCTTTACTGGTTTGGTAATTCAGTGTTGGAGACAAGTACTGTCGGACTTCAGCAAAAGCTACAATCCTCACAGGGTGGTCAGTCAATTGGAGAACACGTATCTCATAGGTCTGGCTGGTCTGGAATTTCTGCGCTCACTCACTTGAGAGTCCCAAACCCGCCGCTTATATGATAATTACTTCCATACGAGGGTGGGTCTGATGGTATGAGGATATAGTTAACTTTAGTTCAGAATATCTCATTTCTGCTGATTAGCCTTTCCTTCTGATAAGAGATTTTATTTTACTAACACCTTCTTTAATTTCTATTATTCCGGGAGTACACCTGGTTTTGACATCTTGTTTACCAAAAGAGATTTCCACTTTTCTCTATTGTCCCGAAATCAATATAATAACACGTCGCTTAGGATTCTTATAAGGACTCTCACACCCGCAATCCTGCCTCAGGTTGATAAGTGTAATTTCAATGCAGAATATCTTTCCATTTCCACTTTTTAACCTTTCTTACCCCCTTGATTAAAATTCTGATAGTGACACCTGTTCCTTTTGTTTTCTCAAATTTCAACCAAAAGTACATATTTCGATAACCAACAACTTGTTATGCACTCATCAAATTTATGTTTATATAATTTGTCATACAACGTTCAATGTAACACTTATGTAATTGTAAAATCTAGTGCATTTCTCGACAAAAGTATTCTCATTAGGAATTTTCAAATATCTCTTTTTACTATTAATCCCATTAAATCCTGGCCATCCCATAGTATCACACATAGACAACACTAAAATGTTACACAATTCTAACAATGAAAAAAGACTTCTCTTCAGGTGTAAAAATCTGAGTGTGATGGGGGTAAACAGAAGTTTTATTTTTAAAGGGGGTAACCCTTATAACGCGGGGCCCGGGTGTTTTTTCTAGACTTGTAAGAAGTAAATGTTGAAATGTTCGGCCCTCTAGCTCCATTGGTGTGGCCTGTTGCATGATACATACATTGTCAGCCAGCCAGACCAACTTAAATACTGAAAGAAACCTATATTGACAGTTTTGGTGACGTTTTCTAATACATAGTTCTGATTTAATGAAAATTTAATTCAATCAAAACAAGGGTCTCCCTACATCCGAGCATTGATTTAATAAAACTTTTTAGACAATTCCTATAGTTTTCAATTGTTTGTGTGTCTACTTCAGTATTTCTGACAACAAAACAAAGTGAATGATTCTCTAATTTTGGAATAATTTTCAAATTTTCACACTCACACCCACGCACACTCAATGTTAAAAATGGTGCATAAATAAAAAGCAATAAGGAAATTCACGAAAGGAAATTTCTGGTGGAGATTTTGGCAAAAAAACACTGAACGTTAGTGAAAACTAAAAACGGAAAAAAAGCTCTGTCATACATGGTGACATCCCCAAAAATTTTTCGCCTGACCTAAAATCAATTTTGGTGTCCGTATTCTACATTTGATCTGCTTTATGTTCTTGAATAGTAATATTTGACCTGTCTTTGATCTGATTACAGCTTATGCCAGATTCTAAGAAAACAGATGTCATCGCAAGAGAGCAGCATCAAATTCCAGGTGAGGCAATATTTCCAGTTTTAATGACACTGAGTGTGATAACGGTCAACAATACAGTAATACCGTAAATAGTGTGGTTTTGATTAGTGCAGATTTTGATGTAGTACGGTTAAGGTATTGCTGTACAAATTAATGTAACTAAGTTTAAGCTGAAAAAAAGAAACATTAAATTATAATAAGACCTTGAACAGTGCGGTTTTGATTAGTTGTTTTGTTTAATGACACATCGACCCTTGGTGGGTCATTTAGTGCCGAATTCTGTGACTAGAGACTTGAGCGGGGGGAGAATCCCAAATCCCTGTCACTGAGACAAATGCCACGAGTACCGAGATAAGGGGAGGGAGGGGTGGAGATCCCAAAAGCTTCTCAGGGCGAATCCTAAGTATGCTAATGGTGATCACCTCCCGACCAGTTGGCCAAGATATCCTGTGCAACTTCTCCCAGGACGATACGCGAGCATGCCACAAGGACCCCGAAGGGCTGTGGTTCTCTGAACTTCAAGGCCATGCCGGTTTCGAAGAACAGATTCTACACTTTGATCTTAGCCAAAAGGCTGCAAAGCGATTTTCTGCAGGTTTTGATGTAGTACGGTTAAGGTATTGCAGTACAAATTAATGTAACTAAGCATAAGCTGAAAAAAAGAAACACATTAAATTATAATAAGACCTTGAACAATGCGGTTTTGATTAGTGCAGGTTTTGATGTAGTACGGTTAAGGTATTGCAGTACAAATTAATGTAACCAAGTATAAGCTGAAAAAAAGAAACACATTAAATTATAATAAGACCTTGAACAGTGCGGTTTTGATTAGTGCAGGTTTTGATGTAGTACGCTTAAGGTATTGCTGTACAAATTAATGTAATTAAGTAAAAGCTGAAAAAAAAGAAACCCTGTACTGTTTCCGTATATGTTCAGTATACTTCAACAGCGAGCTAAACAATTTTGTTCATTACAACTCTGACACAGGTTTAATAATAAAGGAAAGTGAACGCAAAAAATGTATGCAATAGAAAAATGAATCTGGGACAAAACAATAAACAGATTCACTCAGAAAGAACTAAAAACAATGTTAACACTTAAACATAGGGTGTTAAAAAACGGGGGAGCTGCATTGAACGAACTAGGAAGCGGCGTGGAGATGTTAACCATGGATCATGGATCTAAGTACATAAATACACAAAAATATATTGGTTTCTCGTATATATCGTTACGCAGTTTAAAAATAAACCTGTTCTCATTTCTATAAGCCTCAATCAACTCAGTTAATAAAATATTAGGGTCTTCGGAAAGTAATTATGTATTTTCATGTCCGGAAAAAAAAAATTACTTTCCGGACATGAAAATACATAACTACTTTCTGGACATGAAAAAAAAAATTACTTTCATGTCCAGAAAGTAGTTATGTATTTTCATGTCCGGAAAGTAATTATGTATTTTCATGTCCGGAAAGTAGTTATGTATTTTCATGTCTGGAAAGTAATTATGTATTTTCATGTCCGGAAAGTAGTTATGTATTTTCATGTCCGGAAAGTAATTATGTATTTTCGTGTCCGGAAAGTAATTATGTATTTTCGTGTCCGGAAAGTAATTATGTATTTTCATTTACGGAAAGTATTATGTATTTTCATGTCCGGAAAGTAATTAGGTATTTTCGTGGACGGAAAGTAATTAGGTATTTTCGTCTTTGGAAAGTAGTTAGGTATTTTCGTGTAAACGAAAGTAATTAGGTATTTTTATGTAAACGAAAGTGTGCAGCTTTAGTAAACAGAAAAGGTGTTATTCTCCAGCATGACAACGCAAGGGCCTCACTCTGCAAAACAAACCAGGAAATGATAGGATTGTTATGATGGGAATAACCCCAATACTCACGGATTTAGCACCTACAGATTATGATTTGTTTTGATCACTAGTGCATTTCATAAGTGGCGGAACATTCAGAAACAAAGAACATATTCAGAAAAAAATGCAGAATTGGTCTTACTGCCCTTGCTAGATCTTCACACAAGAACAGAACTAGCGCATCTATGGTCTGACTTTCAGGCCTGTTTGACTCAATTAAGTGCATTAACAGTTTAATTACAGAATCACCAATCATCAAGAGTAGAACAGGTTGAGTACCCCTTATTGAGTATCCCTTATCCGAAATTCCTGGGACCAGAAGTGTTTGGGATTTGGGATTTTGAATTTGTCTGAATTTTGGAATCTTTGCATACACACAATGAGATATCACACTTACACCTCTGTCTAGTTTCTTCAATAGCTTGAATTTCTGTGCTATAGATAAAGATAAACGCATTCTCTTTTTCTTATCACTGTTATTCATAAAGGTATCTGCAGCTTATTTTGACATTTCCAACAATATCTTTGTACAGACAAGAGAATAAGCAAAGAAAAAACAAAACAAAAAACAGTGGTTAATGCATTTAGGTCTGCCAGTGACAATAATTTGTTTTCATTGTTTTGTCTTTCACCATTTCTGATGTAAATATAGTTTTATGTTTCTAAAGAGTTTAACAAAGATAACCAAGTTTTTACTGTAGTCAGAATGCGTTAAATACCTTGGAAATTGGCCTTGTCTTTCAATCATACTACTACAGTGAGGTCAGGTATGGAATTTTCTACTTCGACATCATGTTGGCTTCTAAAAAGTTTTGGATTTTGGAACATCAGTCTTTGGAGTTTCGATAAGGGATATCTCTATATCGGTTGCTGTCACAGCTCAGTATACTCTCAAGCATGTGCGCCTATCATGGTATATCGGGGGGCTACGGTCAAACAATAAATTATACACCGAGACCCGAAAAAAGTTTTAAAAAACAATATTAAAATAAATGTTTTGTACAGAATAAACAAACGGTAACAAAAAAGACAAACTCAGGGATTTTTGGGTAGGCAATAATTGTAGTTTTATCAAACAATAAAACAGGAAATATTCCGGGGATAGAAAATAGTCCCTTGATCATTGAGGTAAATTCGGGGGAGAGAAAAATAGTCCTTGTTTGAGGAAAATCAAATAGTGGGGTTTCAAATGTCCAAAAGGTTTACAAATGTTGATTTTGGTCCACAGCCTTTAGAAAAAGCAAACAAAAGAAGAGGAGCCTATATCTCTTTGAAGCTAAGATGATCGTGTCTCCCGGTCGTCACCGGTTCAAAAAACCGCATCAGCAAGCTTTTGCGCCTCCGTCCTCTTCCACCTTTCTGGTGCTACTGCCCTCTCTCTCACTCTTCCTGCCTCCGTGACGAATTCAAATCCCGGGGAAACAGGATCTTCCCAGAATCTTTCCTTTGTCTTTCTTGCGCCAATTCTTTAACTCTCGGACATAACAAGATTCTCTGATTACATTTTTTTCTTTGTCGTTCCTTAAGGGACGTAACTCTGATGAATGACTCAAGAGTCCATTCTCTCACAGTTTCCAATTAAGGTAGTTCTGCATTTTGATTGAATTTGGTTACACTGGACTGAAAAACTTTAGATTGAACTTTCAACAATGTAAAATAACTAAAAAGTAGATGAACACAGACAAAAGTTTGGATTAAATATTGACAACATTGGTAGATTTGATTAGACAATGTGGAAAAGCATGCTACATCTCAAACATGCATTTCGTCGTGCATAAAGATTTATCTTCATGATAATAAACATGTTTGAGATGTAACACGCTTTTCTCAATCTTTCTTTTCCACATTGTCTAATCATATTTACCATTCTGTCGGATTCCCTTACATCCACATAACAAACAGAAGTTACAATACAAAAATAGACATTCCAAGGGAAATTATGTATCACCACTACCCATATATGCTGTGTTGGTGGTGATCAATGAATAAGTTACATCTCTCGCCTTTTGTTGGGTTGTGATCACTAAAAAGGACTGAATTTTCATAAAACAAGCGGGCACAAACTTGTGACCAATTTAGCATAAACTTACATAGCATATTAAACCCCCCCGCTGAGAACCTATTTAGGAGGGGAATTTTCAAAAAAACAAAAAAAACATTTTCCCTACTGATTGAGGGGAGGTATGTACAAAATTTCAAGTTTCTACTATGAACGGTTAGGGCAAAGTCCAGATACATAGATTCATATAAATGTCAGAACACATGAATAACCTAAACCCAGTGTTGTGGGTAGTAGTGATTAACAACTTAAGATATTAAAATGATGAAAAATGTTTCTTGGGTTAGGTAAGGGTTAAATTTTATTTGCAATGTAAGTTTATGCTAAATTGCTCCCTTAGTTTGTGTCCGGCAGCGTTTACGCTTTTTTTGAGAATTCAGACTTTTCTTTAGTGATCACTACTCAACAAAAAGGCGAGAGAAGTAACTGATCCATTGATCAACATTTTTTTCCAATTTTTTAATTGATCACCCCCAACACGGCATGCTGCCAAAAGATAGTCATGGGACGGTTTATATTGAGTAACTAACCAGACCTGTTTTTTTCTTTTTCAAATTTCAGATATTTCAACAGCGGCTGAGGAAAACCATATACAATTCAATAAATTACTCTCACAATTCAAAGATTTCACAAAATGTGAAGACACAGAACTGGCCAAAGATATCATTCAACAACAAAACTACGACCTGACTACAGCTATAAATATCTATTTTTCTATGTTTCAATAGAAAATTTGCATCCATCTCTGTGGTCTGTACTCAGGATGTTTGGGAAAAACAGAAGAAATACCAGCATTAATCTACAATTACTGCCAGCTGATTGGCTGATACGCTTAGCTGTATTCTCAGCTAATTATACAATTACTGCAGCAGATGATGACATACATTTTTGAAAACATTTGACGTTTAGATATTTTCTATAGTTTTGAGAAGGGTCATTAATATTCAAATAGTTCTTCGGACAATTGAACTCCTTGTTATTTGTGTTGTAAACACAACGTTTTGGCCGATCCATTCTTCGGCCTTCTTCAGGTGTAAAATCAGAGTGTGATGGGTTAAACAGAAGTTATGTTTAAAGGGGGTAACCCTTATAGCACAGTTTACAACACAAATAACAAGAAGGAGTTCAATCGTCCGAAGAACTATTTGAATATTAATGACCATTTTCAAAAGTATAGAAAACATGATTTTATTAATTATACAAAAATATATATCATCAAAATGGAAAAGTGCACATTGTGTGTGATAACATCAACATTGAGTTGTTACTAAATTTCAAGTTCACTGCTTTATCATAGCCTCAGCCTATAGTGCTGCCACCAAGTTTTGTTTACCATGTGATGTTCTATGTTCTATGTTGTGAAATCTGGATTACATTAAATTTGGGGAATTGAGCTTAATTTACATCACACAGGTTCTAAAAACGCTACAGGGAAATATTTTAGGGAAGCAAATATCTATCATATTATCATTCATAACTTTAGCAGTTTTAATGTTATCAACACAATGTTTTGGTCGATCTGTTCTCCAGCCATCATCAGGTGTATAATTCAAGAAAAGAGACAAACCTTTTTTTCCCAAGACAATTATGGTGAAGAAAAATTGTGGTATTTATATCTCGAGTGAGAAGAGTACACAGTACCGGTTATCATTACTTTTAGCATCTTACCGGGATCTACCGATTGATTGCCCATGGGCGGTTATTTTAGGTGGCCGTTTATTTGGGGGTCAAGTTTTTGTTGATGAAAATTTGAAAGCATCTATGTTTTAGTGCAATTTTGTATAAAAAACTGGACAGTTTATATATATATATATATATGTTCGGCCCTCGTGGCAACTTAAAAAGAAAACACGATCCAAAGAATACAATTAAAACGAATCCTATTGTAGATATTGTGTAAATATGATTGTTATGATGTGTGCTTGTATATACAAATTGTATTTTTTGTTATGATGTGTGCTTGTATATACAAATTGTATTTTTTTCATTGTGATTAAAAACAAAATCCCTTAAAAATTTGCATGATTTCATTGATTTCTTTTGTATTTATGTCAGCACTAATCCGATTTTTTTACATCATAAAGTCAAGACCAAGAAAATATAAATTCTGCTTCTGTTTTTGAAAAACCTAATATTTGATATTCTGTAAAAAATTGTTTTTAAAAAACTGCGAAAAAGAAAAAAATACTGCTCTAATTGCCAATATTTTTCATCCATTTGGTAAAATAAGATTTATCGCAATTTTCTGTAAAAAGAGAAATAATCTTAGCATCAAAATCTTTTTTATAGAGAATTTAAAAATTTTTTATTGTTTTTAAATGATTTTTGAAAATTCAATTTTTTTCTGTTGGATTGTGTTCAATTCTGTTCTCACGTGATGTGAAAGGGTAAGTAAAGATATGTAAAAAAAAATGAAAACTGAATTTTTTGGATTATTTTTTTTGTGATTTAATTGGCCGATATTTTTCTACGGATGGACATAAATGTACATTTTCTATGATTATTATGTCCAAGAGGACACAACTGCTGTAATAATCTCACAGTCAGCCGCTGTTGGTTCAATGACAAGTACTGACTTCCGTAAATAGCCAATTAGCTGGAATATAGTGCTAGTGTTGACAGGACTTTTGCGGTAAAGTCGCAGGTGCTGGCAAATATTTGACCACCCCACCCCCAATGTGAAAAAAGAAGTTTTTATGTAGTTTTTGAACGGAAAATCGTAATTATTCTGTCATGTATTGTACAGTAATGATGAAACTAAGTATTTCTAATTTAAAACAAAACATCGGAAGAATTCTTTATTTTAAAAATCTTTTTAAATTACAGACGGAAATTATAGTTTAAAACTTTAAATTGACTTTTAAGAGCACAATTCTACATTGAATTTTTTTTCTTTGTTCCGAACACATATTTGGACTTCATTCTTTCTAAGAAAAAACTTACAAACAACAGTTTTTAAATTTTAATTTATGTTTTAAAATGGGGTGTCCAAGTGCGCAAGAAATACCTACTAAAATAAAATGTTCTAAAAAAATGTTAAAATGTTATGAAAGTCTCACAACAATAAACAAAACATTTGCTTTTTTTAAAAAGCAAATAAAAACCCAAATAATCATAAATTAACCTTAAAAACAAAAATGTATTATATCCATTGTCTAGTTATACATTTTGGACCGCTTTTTTCACTGATACCTGAATTCAGAAATCTAAATTGGCAACAAGACCTACATCATGCAACTATTTAGACAATTAAAAAGTAAATAAAAACTCAAATAATCCCAAGTAATCATAAATTAACCTTAAAAACAAAAATGTAATATATACATTGTCCAATTAGACATTATGGACCATTTTTTTTCACTGACACCTGAATTCAGAAATCATAAAATCAATTCTAACACTCTAAGGAGCAAAATAAAATTAAAAAAACAAAACAATCAACCAATTATTAATAAAGTTATCAGCAATTTCCAATAGGGAGTTACTTTTTACCCACTAGTGTGATTTTAAAAAAGAATTTAAAAAAAAACTTTTCCAATAAAATTATTTTTGTTTGTCTGTCAGTTTCTTTTATTTATAATCTCTTGCCACTTATGCAATTAAAAGGTGCAGGTGGCCCTTGGAAAAGGCATGCGTCTGTAGTATAATACTGGTTATATATTTACGGGAGTGAGGTATCTGTGGAGGGAAAACATTTGGTCCATACAGGAGAAAGATGACAAAAATCAGTAATTTCAAAGAAAATGTGGGTTCCATTTATTTCTGTTGATAGCTTTGATGCTGGGCCAGTTTGTGGATCAATCAGGGTATTGAATTCTGTTTTTCTGAAAATCTAGTGAGTTGGTTAAATTCTCTTCCTAGTTGCTTTACTGAAAGAGTGACCAGTAGGGTGATGATAGCAGTTCAAATCAGGCCTCCATCAAGAATTAATCCCACAATTCATAGACCTTGGACTGTGTACTTGAAGTTTTCTCGTAAAATGCTGAATACTTAGCTTCACATCTTGGGCTGTAACATTTTAAGCCCAACAGATAAAAATTGTTAACATACATCATTGGAAAGCTGATAAAATTCTCTTTCTAACGATATATATATCTCTATATATATATATGTCTGTAGAAACGTTTTTAGTTTTTGCATATGTTTAAATTTAAAAAAAACGGTAATTGTGAATGAGAAATCCTCTGATATAAAACCAGTCGCAAAACATCTGCGACACCACGCGCTGCAAACCAGCTATAATTTGCCCCGCATCAATGCATGTTTAAAAATATTTTTTGTTCATTTCGATTTTACTACTATTTATGTAACTGTTTTTTTATATAATTATCTGCTATAGATCACTTTTATATATAGGATCATCAGTTGTCTTCCCATGGACCTGTTTTGGGGAAATTAGACAGTATCGATCTTTGTTACCATAGGTTCCCCAAGCCGTGCTGATCGGTACACATCTGTCCCACCTATATATCCCTGTGTAGATCCACAATATTGTCCGAATCTATTAAGTATACGGAATATAGCCAAAATTTTGGTATTCATGGAGCAATCTTATTACCTTATCCAATCTTAAGGGGGATGGATGCCAACTTTGACTTTCTCTTCGGCAGCTCCTGCAGCCAAGCTGATGCCATAATCTATCACTCAGCTTTCTTTTGGACTACATCAGCGATGCCAAGAGGTGGATTTTGTTGTTTGGGCATCCCAGGATCTCCATATGATTCACCCAGGCTTGTGCCCTGGAGAGGTCACTTCTGTGTCATTCCATTATCTACCGAAACAGAGGAGGCACTAATGACCTTGGGAAAGGGATGAATCCGTCTCTTCTCAGCCAGCTTTGGGTAAATAGCAGGGCAGACTGGGCTCCCTAGCCGTGGTTGTCAACCATTCTAGGCGACGGACAACCTGATTCCAAAACAAGGAGCGATATATTTTTGACGTAGACACTGCCCTCGGGTGGGAGTAGGTTGTGGTGTGGTTTGTTGATTAAGTCTCTGATGGTTGATGAGGTGTTTGTAGCTGTCTGTATGTTCAGTTTATTCAGGTTGATGGTGAGGTTGTTGGTAGTTGAGTTGGTGGGTAGTATGATGCGTCTTGTTGTTTTGTGCAGTTTTGGTCCTGTGCCTTCATCTTGGCATTCTGTCATACCATGCAATGGCTGCAACAAGGTTTATATCGGTGAGACATCCAGGCCGTTCAATAAAATGTTATATGAACACTGTAGAGCCCTCAAGCTGGACGACCACCTAAATGCCTTAGTTGGTCACAGGTACACAAACAACTACAATTTTAACTTACAGAAAACCCTCATCATAAAACACACAATTCCATGAAACGATGATACATTGAGGCTGCGCTCGTATCCGAGTGTGACACAATACACCAAAGACCTGTATATTTCCAACTCGCTACACCCTTAATTAAGATCATTCTCAAACAACACAACATCACAATCATAAATAATCATATACACACAAGGCACTCGATAAAATACTGGTTATATCACACACAAAAATAGTGCACACGCTTATACACACACACAACTTCATTCATGTTTTAGTTTTGTGTCTTTAGCTTTTTAGCTGGAAAGGTCGTTTGTGCCGGCACGCAGAAAAAACTAAAACAAAGTACCACAATACTGCAGTGACCAAGTCACAAATCATCAACCACCCCAATAATTAATGAAATACCTAAGTATACGTATATATGGGTGTGCGTGTGTATATATGTGTGTGTGGACGTGTGTATGTGTGTATATATATATATGATCTTTTTGAAAAATCAGAAATAAACACCTAACATTAAACACACAATAACACAATAGTCTTGGGTGTGTGTGTGTATATATATGTGTGCGCATGTATGTATATGCGAACATACACATAGATATATACATAGTCTTTCAAAAATGGGTTACTACTATCATCTACCAACTGCAAGGAAATTTTTATCTAAACCCATACAAAATGAGGAGGAGAAAGGAACATCAAAAGAACTGACCAGGTCAAGTTTGGAAGAGGGAACAAATTCCTAGATCTGAAAAAGGAAGAAGAAAAAAAAATCATTCAGTTGCTGATTTGACAAGACTTCTAAAGCAGCGAAACTAACGGTGTCAGCTCCAAACATTTTGGTTTCAATATGGAATATTAGCTCCATAGGATGGTGTTTTCATATGCCGAGACTCAAATGAAATATTTTCAACAACATATATCGAATCTCTTATATATGACT
>VCCN01002358.1:644620-655082 GCA_006491835.1 Architeuthis dux
AACATACACTACTGGAAAGCTGATAGAATTCTCTTTCTAACGGTATATATGTGTATATACCCTCATCATAATCCATAGATTTGTACATAGATTTGTTTTTTCTCGAAAAATGATGAATACTTAGCTTCACATTTTGGGCTGTAACTTTTAAGCCCTACAGATACAAATTAGGAACATGCATTCTTGGGAAGTTGATAAAATTCATTTTCTAACGATATATATATATATGTATATACTTCCATCAAAGATTAATTCCGCAGTCCATAAAATTTTGACTGTGTACTTGAAGTTTTCAGCGTAAAATGCTGAATACTTAGCTTCACGCTTTGAGCTGTAACTTTTTAGGCCCAATAGATACTAATTGAAAACATACACCTATAAAGTATACTTGAAATTTTCTTGTAAAATCCTGAAATACCTATAAATTAATTATCCATATATAATCCATATATTTAGACTGTGAACTTGAAGTTTTCATCGTAAAATGCTGAATACTTAGCTTCACGTCTTGGGCTGTAACTCTTTAAGCCCAATAGATACAATATACACCGTTGGAAAGCTGAGGATATTCTCTCTATATATGTATATATCTCCTTCATGAATTAAATCCACAACTTTGCCTATAAAGTATACTTGAAATTTTATTGTAAAATCCTGAAATACCTATAAATTAATTATTTTATGGTAAAATAAAGCTTTCTGCATTCCTCATGACTGAAAATCATGATCTAGCCTTTTAAAGTATTCAGATATGTCAATTGGGAGCCGAGATATGCAATTCTGTCTTTTTTGGTGTGTGCTGTCGGCCATTTTGTTTTATGCAAATGAGTTAGTTCTTCCCTACTTTTTCTTGGGAACATCTTTATTTTTGAAAGAGGACACCCTAAGGAACATTTTGGTACTCTAAATGTAGAAAACATGGGTAAGGGGTGCACGGTAGGCCCTGCTGGTTCCCGGCCTAGAATAATTCCACCCTAAAGATAATTTCGAAAAGCCAAGGGAGATAACTATGTTAATTGTATGGACAGAGCCGCTTCCCCTGTCAGTTTTTCATTTGTTCAATTAGAAAATATTTGTCCGAATCTTCCTCATAGTCACATTGTGGGAAAGGGGGGTTACAAAAGAGTAAGGCAGAGCTTGTCAATGAAGAACATATTAGAAGAGGAAAAAAAATCATAAGAATATTTAGATATAGATACATGGTTGCTTTTATATTTAGATGTAGGATTTGGTGAAAATTTATTTGATGTTAGATTTAAGTCCAAATCGTGATAGGCTAAGTAGATCAATCTTAAGTATTCTTGTAAAATTATTCCAAACAGTAATGCATTTTTTGGTGATTGAATTTAATCCATATCTAGTTGTTATGCAAGATGGAACATAGAGGCATCCCAGTTTGGAGCCTTTTGTACTTTAATGAATGAATTTCATTCGTTCATTTGAAATACTCTTGTAGACCAGGTGGGGATACCTTGTTTAATGAGTCATGTACAAGTAAACAATTTTGCAGTGCCGTTTGGTTTTCAAGTTTGAGGATGTTACGATTAGCATATAAAGGGTTATAATTGGCATGAAAGTCAGAAAAAGATATAGTACGAATGGCCCTATTTTGCAATTTGAAAACCATTTGTTATGGATATTTGAGCTTTTCCCCCATATATGGCAACCATGGTAAGATGAGATGAGAAAATAGCATAATACAGGGATTTCAGATCTACAGCGTTACATAACATGCCATTTGCTCTTTTCAAATTCTTGATTAAGATTTTGCAGTGGAATCAACCATTGAGGGTTTCATCAAGGTAGATGCCCAGATATTTAATGTTTTTGGATGGAAAAATTCTGTGTCCATTCATTTTTATCTTCAGATCAGGCACCTTTTCACCTGGTTTATGAAAGAATGTGATTTCTGTTTCATCGCAATTAAGTGAAATTTTATTGGCAAGTAACCAGTAATAAAATATTTTTAAATCGGCATTAATTGATCTTTGCATGGATTTTGCAGAACTGTCAATATTCAGGAGATTTGTGTCATCAGCAAAGTGATAGACCTTGCTGTTTTTAATTGCACAGTGTAGATCGTTGATGTAAACAAGGAAAAGTAGTGGACCAAGAACTGAGCCCCGGGGTACGCCATGCATTACTGATTTTGTAGTAGAGCTAAATCCCAGTATTGAAACATATTGTGAGCGTCTTTTTAAATATGAAGAAAACCAATCATTTGCAAATCGTCCGACACCGTAATGGTCAAGTTTGGCAATCAATATATTGTGGTTAACCGTATCAAATGCTTTTTGAAGGTCTACAAAGACACCACAAGCAATTTTCTTGTTATCAAGGGCTTGTCTGATGTTTTCTGTTATATCGATTAAGGCGTGATTCGTTGGATGCTTCTTGTGAAATGTAAATTGAAGGGAATATAAACACTGACAGTCCTTTAGAAAATTGTAGATTCTGGTATGGACAAGTTTTTCAAAGATTTTGTTGAGGTTAGACAGAAGGGATATCGGCCGATAATTACAAACTTGTAAGCGTGAGCCTTTTTTGTATATTGGGATTGTTTTGGAGATTTTTAAGACATCAGGGTGTTTGCCTGGCTTAAATGAAAGGTTAAATATTTTTTTAGGGGACTGCAAATTTCATCTTTTAGTGAATGGAGAATATGAGTGGGGATACTATTGGGCCCATAGGACTTATTGAGTTCCAGGGATAAGATGATCGATTTAATTTCCTAACTTCATGCCTAACTAATAATGTCATATACCAAGCAACGGTAACTACTGAAAACAACAACAATAATGAAAAAATATACATAGGCGTTACCGAAAACAGCTGGAAAACTAGATATTACAAATAATATACCATGTAGAACCCGATAAACTCCTTAACAAATAAGGATCTACAGCGTTATCTGAAATCCCAGATATTTTCTTAGTCTGTCTCATTTCGCTCTGTATTGTAAGGTTCTGATTTGTTTTTTGGGGTGTTTAGGATTAAGTTCGTAGTCTCAAAAAGTGTCTTAATTTAGTCAAACATTGGAATACAGGGCCGTCGGAACGAAATTAATCAATGAATTGATATTTGTTGCTTTTCTTATTTCGATATCCCTACCTACCGTAAGTACTACTTAGTAAAAAAATGTGGCTAATATATCGTTTTGAGTACTCAATAATTTTAGGTAAAAAAAAAATGAAAATTATAGCTACTTTTAGCTATTTATGATAATCTAGCTACCTTTAGCCATTATCAGCTATTTTTAGCCATAAAATATATCCTGTCCAGATTTATCCGACAAAAAAACCGTTACATTTGTTTTTACTGCGACATTTTTCCTACAAACATATTTTACCAACTTTAAAGATATAAAATAATCACTACTTACAATCACAATACACAGAACAAAGATACTAAAAATAGTCGTGTACCATCAAATCAGGAGAATAACCTTTCGTCATTGATGACAAAGGACACCTACTTTCTTCTGAATTAATTGGATTGAACTTTTTTGGCTGATTTCATTTTAAGGAGTTGCACTGGATTTGTAAAGATTATGAATTTTCGAAAGAAGACAAAATATTGTTTTTTAACAAACCTGAAATCGTGAAGTGTGTTTAAATTGGAAAGTTGAGAATGTTATTTATAGTAGATGCTACTATAGATGGGCTGTGACCTGTAACATCTGACTAATTTGCAGCGTGTACAAACAGTGGGCGTAGTCTTAAATGTTTGATCAGTTCAGTTGATAACAGGGTTGCCGGTAGTTCTCACCAGTAGTTGAAATAACATTGTAATACAGGGCCGTCGGAACGAAATTAATATGGGGCTGCGAGCGAACCGGAAACTTCTTTTTTAGACCTTGTAGCGGGCCGAAGCGGAGTTGTCCCTCGTGATTAAGGGTTGGTTCCCTGATCCCACGCACGGCCTCGTAACAACGGCCAATGAGTGGCCAGCAATTAATCACGTGACAGGCGCCAGATTTGAATCAGCCTCCTTTTTCTCCAGTCTTCGAAACGAACGGACGTGTATTTCACGGCTCTGTTGCCTCCCATGAATCCTGCCCGTCCGACGCCACGTGGGACGGGCAGAGACCCCAGAACAAAGTAAGCAAATACACAAAACAAATCCTCCTTTACAGACTCATTTTAATATCGCTGAACTATTTTACACGCAAAACGAAGAGATCCACACAAATGACTCTTACATATTTACACACACACGCACACTCAGACAATGGACTTTTAAATATGCACACATGCACACCAATTAAATTTCAACCTGTAAATAAATAAATAAAAAAGCTCGTCTCTTTCAAAATTGCATTTTGTCTTTCGTTCGTCTCTCGTTGTTAATTCCTTTTCCGGCCATTGATCGCTAACCAAATGGAGTCAATTTCAACCCACTTTTACCACCAGTATTATGGAGAAATATAGTGCATTCACGCCGGCGCTCCACAAAATAATTACCCTCCACAAGAAGGCCCAATTCTCATGCAATAGATTCGGCTTCTTTTTCTCAACAAATTCAGGGCGCCGGCAACTAGCAGGACCCTCCATAACCCCACCCTTTAGATCGCTGGAAAACAGCCCTATTGTAAAAAGTGCACTATTTAATTGATGGATATATGATGATATTCAGATATCTAATTGATGAAGATAATTATGAACAAAAGGCAGCTTAGGGAATTTTTGAAAATAGAGCTCCAAAATCTGCCAGAAATCAATGTATTTTTCAAATCATCCACAGGCGTTTTCTTTTATTAATCATAATAATAGTTTTCTTTTTATATTCATTTACTGCAATTTCTTTCAGTTTTACTTTCTCCGTGTAATTCACTCCAGCAAAAACACTTCGATTCGAATGAAGTGTTGTAAATTCTGATTTGCAAGTAGAGGAAGTTAATAGTTACTCATCTTCATCATCTCCATTCACGCTGGTTAATGTTTCCTAATCCATTCAAGTACCCATTTCTATTCAAATAAGACTCGGTTATGGAAATAGACGTTTCTTGAGTCTCTTTGTGAAAATGAGCCCAATGGAGACAAGTCCCAACGAAATCGACATTACTCTAGTCAAACATTGGGAATCAAAGATAATTAGAGGTCAAGGGTTTTCCCTTTGTTTTATCAAATTTAAATCGAGACTCGGGATAGGTCTATTATACACCTATGTGTAATGTTTATATAAATGTATCTATACGTTAAATCAATAACCAGGCCGGAGCAAGCTCCCAGCAACCCCCATTCCATTTCCGGTCCCAGAAAACGCGGACCGGAAGTGGGAACGGGGAAGGCTCACTTCTTATCAGGCAGAGAACCCCATCACACGTGTTATCTTGTTCCGTGTTCTTTTCTTAACACGCTGAAACACGGTTACGAATCAAACGCATTCTAACCTCACGTAGTGGCTTTAATATTGGTTAGTAGTTGAGACAATAGGGAGGGAAAATAGAATAGAGTGTGATTAGCATTTAGAAGATCTAGCTGATCTTTAGATATGGCCTGATTTAGGAGACGCCAAATAGGTACGCCTTTTTCAACCAGTCTTGTTAACTCTGACTGCTGATTATACCTAAAAGCGCGGCAAATCCCAGACGCTGACGTTCGCGCCAAGGTCAACTGTCTAGACAAGCAGGAAGTGCTTCTAAAAATAGCACAAACCAACTCCTGTCGTCTAGAGATTATGACAGACACATTAAAAACTTTTAGGCTTCAACTAAAACCAATTAATCACGTTTCAGCCATACTTTTAGGGATATGCTGATGCAGAGCAATACAATTTAGTTGCTAAAATGCATGCCAGTGTAAGGTTGGTGGTTACAATAAAGATGGAATGAAAGTTGGTAAAAGGAGAAGTTAGTTAATGTTGAAAGAGAATGTAAATGGGTTGTCTATTCAAAAGTAGTGACCGAAATAGTCGTTGGCTGTAAGAGTAGCCATTAACAGTTGTTGATGGCTGGTGGTAGCCAGCCGTAGTAGTATCGGTAGCAATAGTAGCGGTAGTAGTTGTTCTCGCTGGAAGAAGGAAGAGTGTATGTAGCACGTGTTCGAAGACAAAGCCATGTTGGATTTTGGCGAGCGAATATGAACAAAGACACGATTGTTGTAAAAGGATAAAGAATAACAAAGGCATCAGATAGAAATGAAATAAATGTTACATTTAATTGAAAAACATATAAAGAAAAAATGACGTACATATATGCATATCTAAAAAAGCTAATAAACATGTAAACAGATTGAGAGATTGGTGCGAGTGCAGAGTAAAAGATCATAGTAGTTTCTGTCGTTAACCGGTTTTTGTGTACCGAAATGGTTTTGTCTGATTAGGTTATAATGAGAACCGTGATATCTGGTGATAGTTGCACCAAAAGATGTTTATCGAGGCAAAGAACAAAAAGGCATAGGACAGAAAGGAAAAATAGATATATACCGGTATAGAATGGTGAGTTTCTAATCAGGAATAAATTTAAGACTTTTAGTCGCTAGCCTGAAGAGAGATCCTTGGTCATTTGATCTCGTGGAGCCTATGTGAAGTGTTTATTCCTAGTTTGGGCGAAAAGGAATGTGGAAAGAATGACAGTTTGAAATAATGAATATTGACATTTAAAAGAAATGCCCATATTAAAAAAAAGTAGAGTTTTGAAAGCACATAGTGAGCCCTAGGCGACTAGGGTATTAAGTTAATGAAGAAGGGTTTAACGTGCCAAGGGGTTGACACCTGTGAGACCTGAGCCCTGGGCTGGGCAGCAGGCAGCAATGAAAATCCGTATAAACGTTTTTTTTAAATATTCGTGCTGACGCCACAGAAAAAAAGAAAGCTATATTTAGTTTGGTATTTCCTATGGGTCAGGGCTGGCTTAATTATGGTGATAAAGCCAGCTCGATATTTCTATCCCTATTTTCGTATTTTAGAAAGTGACCGCTACACCAGGAATATGTTTTTACTAGATTCTTTTTTCTTTGAATAACAAAAGTGTTCGCACATAAATAACTTTGATCCCTTTCTGAGATGTTGGCCTATTAAAAAATATAATATATTTTAATATTTATTATCGATATTGATATTTACAGTTTACATCTTAACAATTTAATGACAATTTGATGTTATGTGTTATGTTATTTTGTTTAACGGCACATCAACCCTTCGTGGCTCATTTAGTGCCGGATTCAGTAGGGGGAGAGGAGGGGGAAACCCCGTGACTAGAGACTTGAGGGGGGAGAATACCAAATCCCTGTCACTGAGACAAATGCCACGAAGACCGGGATAAAAGGGGGTGGAGATTCCAAAAGCTTCTCAGGACGAATCCTGAGCATGCTAATGGTGATCGCCTCCCGACCAGCTGGCCAAGATATCCTGTGCAACCAAAAGGCCCGTATTTATTCGCTTCCCCACAGCGGCAAAATTTGACATGAAGTCTTTTTTAAAGTGGGGGTACTGCACGCGAACGTTCAGGCAGAAGGGAGTGGGGAAAGGGCGGGGGATTCCAAAAGCTTCTCAGGACGAATCCCGAGCGTGCTAATGGTGATCGCGACCAGCTGACTAGGATATCCTGTGCAACTTCTCCCAGGTATCCGAAGATACCCGAGCATGCCACCGGACCCCGAAGGGCCGTGTTTCTCCGAACTTCGAGGCCATGGCGGTTTCGAAGCGCAGATACTTCACTTCGATCTTAGCGCGGTATCAGCCGCAGCCAAGATATCCTGCGCAACTTCTCCCAGGACGATACCCGAGCATGCCACAGGACCCCATACGGGCCGTGTTTCTCCGAACTTCGAGGCCGTGGCGGTTTCGAAGAACAGATACTACACTCTGATCTTAGCCAAAAGGCTGCCGACAATTTGAAAGACTCTCTATTGTGATAGGATATAAATATTTATTAACATATCAGATATATTTATTCTGAAAGAACAGACCTTGATAAATAAGCGGAACACATACATTTATATACTAAGTATAATCAAAATATGAACCATTATGAAAGGTAGTACACTTCAAACAAGACAAAACTTTATTTGTTGCTAAACTAAACAAAAATGTTAAGTGCTAAATGTGTAACGGACACATGTGTATTTGTGCACTCACACACTCTGGTCAACAAGTGGAACCACTTGACACTTACATTTTCCTTTAGAACACGCAGACTTTTATTCAACGAACCAAAGTTAATCTTTACGAGTACAACTCTCAGATAACCAACTTTCAGTACATGGAAACAAGCCACTTGACTCGAAACACGATACCCTTTACAGACTACAAGTCTGGAAAAACCGTGTATCTTGTCACCTTACATCTTACTTTGGAAATTTGACGAAACCCATTCCAAGGACGATATTTCGATCAGCCACACATCCCCCTCTCACCTATAAGAAGACAGACTATTCTTCATTCTTTGTTCAGTCTGATTTGTAGTCGGACAAATCCATGACGTTTCCACCTTTTCCACATTTACCTCAGAGACGCGCCTCTTATACTCATTTCCGTACGTACACATACATACACTCTAACAAAGAAGGACACTTTAACACTTACTAAGTGGTAAACAGAACTCTTTAAATGCATTCTTTCTTCTTATTCCCAACAGCTGAGAATGTCCTTATTGTTATGCCTTCTGTAATAAATATACTTCTTATTACTGTTGCAAAGTACTTGTATTCTTTATTCTCATTGCTTTATTACCACGTGCATCTTGCATCTTTGCAACATGCATGTATTTCATCCCTTTTACTACTGCAGGAACAGAAAGAAATATCTCTCTTATGCATATCACTAGCATAACCCTTTCTACCTCTCTAGTATCAACAGAACTCTAGCTTGCTTACGGCAGTCTGACCCTTAAAGGCTATTATTATTATAGCTACTACTATTACTACCGCCGCTACTATTTGTTGATCGTCACTACTACGACCATCTACGCTACGAATTTTGTTATTGTTTATATCCATTAACTTTAAATGGAGTGAGATATATTTAATTAATAATAATCTCTTTTACATCAATATTAACTTCATTATACCAGTAATCTTATTGACAAAAGTGGGGAATGACTTGTAAAAGTTGGGAACCACTGCCCTAGTTGCTCTGGATTCATGCTGTCTGTTTATTCATCTGTCTACATTTCGCAAGTCCACAGATGAAAGTTGCTACTCTACTCTACATTGTTGTCAAACTACAAGACATAGTCAAGAGTTTTACTACCGTAACAAGAACAACAAGAAAAATCCTCCCCAAAATTTGAGTGTAAACCGATATGTAAAATACCCATTCTTCAACCCAGATTTGAACTCGCAACCTTACATTCTACATAACCAGATGTCTTAATGGGTGTGATGAGATATAAATATATGAGTCATAGATATTAACGAAAGTTTATCATACAGATGATAAATAAAGATAAATACATAAATCTAGAGATCATTACGCCAAGATCTTTGTTATTGTTCAGTGGATTCGGATATATTTAATAATTCTGCTAACATCAACATTATCATTGTTTTTGAATGTCTAACCCACATGAAATACGAAAATAAGGCTTCTTACTTTTCGGCCGACGTCACAACTCAGCCGCTGCTGATGCCAGCCAGTATAAGTAGCAAGGCTAAATCCCCTAACGCCACGATCTTTATTGTTTCCCACTTTCAGTGGAGTCGGATATAATTAATAATTCTACTAACATCAACATTATCATTGTTTTCAAATTGAAAGTTAATATTTTTATATTGTTAAGACTGTGGAGATTGCAAAATTAATGAAATAAAACATTTTTTAAAAGATACCAATGAAATCAATAACTATTACCTTCATAAGTATGTTATGGAGGTTGCCGGCGCCCAGTCGTGGACGGTTAAAGAAGCCGATCTATTGATGAGAATCGTGTCTTCAGTGAGGAAGGTTTCATCGACGGTTAAAGAAGCCGATCTATTGATGTGAATCGGTCTTCAGTGAGGAAGGTTTCATGGACGGTAAAGAAGCCGATCTATTGATGTGAATCGGGTCTTCAGTGGGGAAGGTTTCGTGGACGGTTAAAGAAGCCGATCTGTTGATGAAAATCAGGTCTTCTGTGACGAAGGTTTCATCGACGGTTAAAGAAGCCGATCTATTGATGAGAATCGGTCTTCAGTGAGGAAGGTTTCGTGGACGGTTAAAGAGGAAGATCTATTGATGAGAATCGGGTCTTCTGTGAGGAAGGTTTTGTGGACGGTTAAAGAAGCCTATCTATTGATGAGAATCAGGTCTTCTATGAGGAAGGTTTTGTGAACGGTTAAAGAATCCGATCTATTGATGAGAATCAGATCTTCTGTGAGGAAGGTTTCGTGGACGGTTAAAGTTTCCGATCTATTGAGGAGAATCAGGTCTTCTGTGAGGAAGGTTTCGTGGACGGTTAAAGAAGCCGATCTGTTGATGAGAATCAGATATTCTGTGAGGAAGGTTTCGTGGACGGTTAAAGTATCCGATCTGTTGATGAGAA
>VCCN01002358.1:692676-704441 GCA_006491835.1 Architeuthis dux
TGAAGGTAAAAACTAGTCAAATTTAATAAAAAAAAATATAAATTGAAAATATAATTTTATTATTTAAATTTATAATCATTATTTATATTTATGCGTGGCTTAGAGCTCATCGTGGTCTTAATCCAACACTGGTTTGAGCATGTGGGCAGCATCTGCTGGGCAAAAGTATATTTTTGGAATATATTTTCCTCATTCACTTAGTATCATAGTCGTCTAGGGCTCATTATGTGCTTTCAAATCTCTACTTCTTTTTAATATGGGCATTTCTTAAAATGCTGATATTTCTTGCTTCAATTCTTTGGTCATTCTCTCCACATTCCTTTTCGCCCAAACTAGGAATAAACACCTCACATAGGTTCTTCGAGATCAAAATGACCAAAGGTCTCTTTAGTTTCCACCACATCAGGTTAGCGACACAGGTCTTAAATTTCTTCCTGATTAGAAACTGCTTATTCTATACCGGTATATTTTTCCTTTCTGTCCTATGCCTTTTTCATAGCTGATTTCTTTGTCTCTCGATGACATATCTTATGGTGCGATTATCACCAGATATCATGGTCGAATATAACCTCTACATCACAGACAAATCCATTTCGGTACACCAAAATGGGCAAACACAGAACCACTATTACCTTCACTCTGAACGATTTCTCTCCAAAACTCTCTACAAGCTTTTTACCTTTTTTTCGATTTAAAATACGTATAAACAGGGTTTTTATATTAATGCTGACGTCACGGAAAAAAGGAAGCTACATTTAGTTTGGTATTTCATATGGGTTAGGCTGCCATGACCAGTGACAGTGTTGCCAACTCAAAAAATATTTTCACGCTTAGTTGACTGCCAAAAAGTGCTAAATTTTTTAAAATTGCCCAAAATGTCCCAAAACCACCACAAATGGTCAAAAATAGCCAGAAAATGGCCCAAAACGGCAAAAATGTTTATGGGGGTGAAAAGCGCTAATTTAGCGCTTTTTGCAATGCCAAAACAAGAAACGCGCTAAATCTAGCGTGACACCCACTAAATTGGCAACACTGACCGGTGATAAAGCCAGCTCAATATTTATATTCCTATTTTCGTATTTATTGAAAGTGACCGCTACAATATCTTAGGAGCAACCTTGTTACCAACGAATAATAGTACCATCTTTTTTCTAAAATGTCCTCCTTTTCAGAGTACGTTGTTCTCCTTATTCATTTTTGCATCTGGTAACCCTGTTGTATATTTAGGCAGCCGTGGGCAGGGGTCACATATTTTACCCCCACAGGTGTTGAAAGTTATAAACAGGATATAGACCCAAACTGCAGAGGCCAGGGACCAGAAAACACACCAGGTGTGGAAAAGTCATATACAGGATATTGACTAAAACCCTGAGTTGCAAAGGGCGGGCTGGAAAACCAGTGTGGGCAAACCCGATAAAAACCACACACACCCTCTCAGGCAGAGAGACAAACCGCCTAGACTGGGGAAGACACAAGACAAATTTCCCTGTAAGAAAAGTCTGTCGGCTCTCATTATCTCTCTCCCACTCTTCATGTATCTGATGAAATAAAAATATATCATCATATTTTTATAACCTAAGTTTCGAGTCTTCCTTTTTCAAACCCGATAAGTCTCCAGTCTTGCTTTTTCTCCAAGTCCAGCATTTTGTTCCCGCGGACCAAGAGGGCTATACAACAATCCTATCCAAGGGTCAATTGTCCTAGAACCACGTTTGTACATCACAAATTTCCTAATTTCAAGCTTTCAGTCATGTGACAGTTTCTATTGAGTAACTAACCAAACCTGTTTTTTTTTATTTGATCACCCCCAACACAGCTTGCTCCCAAAAGACGTTGTTCATTGTTCATTGAGTGACTTTTTTTTAAAATCATAAATTTATGATTCAAACCATGCTGGTAATATTTTCATCAAGGTAACTGTACCACTTGTACCACTGCTAAATTTATGCGGTTAAAAGCAGCATATATGGGTGGCAATGATTCATAATTTCCCTTGGAATGCTAGTCTTGTTTATGTTCAATATTTTCTGAATATTAAATTAAACTGGAGATATTTTTTTTGTTCTTTGACAATTCCCCTCCTAAAAGCCCTGTCTTGTTTATATTCAATACTTCACGAATATTAAACTAAATTCTCCCCCACAACACTGGTTTAAATACTGTTGCTGGGTTTAGGTTATTCATGTGTTCCAACATTTATATGCATCTATGTATCTATGTATTCGGACTTCACCCAGCCCTAACTGTTCATAGTAGAAACTTGAAATTTTGCACACACACTCCCCTCAATGAGTAGGGAAATGTTTTTTTTGTCTTTTGAAAATTACCCCCAAAATAGGTTTTTAGTGGGGCATTCAATTTTCAATGGCAGTTCATGCTAAAATTAATCCCTTAGTTTGTGTCCAGCAGCGTTCTCACTTTTTTTTTGAAAATTTGGACTTTTCACAGCCCCCAAAATGTTAGGAAAAGTAACTTACTCAATAATCACCACTTTTTAAATTTTTTTAATTGAATACCCCAACACAGCATGCTGCCAAAAGACGTTGGTCATGTGACAGTTTCTATTGAGTAACTAACTGGACCTGTCTTGTTTGCGTCTAATACTTCATGAATATTAAACTAAATTCTCCCCCTAAATAGGTTTTTAGTGGGGGTTCAATTTACAATGGAAGTTCATGCTGAATTGATCCCTTAGTTTGTGTCCAACTGCATTCTTATTTGTTTTTGGAAAATTTGGATTTTTTAGTGATCACAACTAAACAAGTTAAGAAAAGTAACTTACTCAATAATCACTCCCTTTTCAAATTTTTTAATTGATCACCCCATCTGTTGTATAGGCCTCTTTGTTCGTGGGAGGAAAATCCTGAACTTGGAGAAAGAGAAAGGAGATATTTTTATTTCATAAAATACATCATGTTGTGGCAGAGAATGAAAAGTGGGAGAGAGATAATGAGATCAGACAGACTGTTCCCAACAGGGATTTTCCAGCCACCATCTGCAAGTTCAGTCAACATCCTGTTTTATGACCCCTGAACATCCGGATGTGCCTTCCAGTACCCGACAACTTGCAGCCGTTATCCTGTCCACAACTTTCAACACCTGTGGGGGCCAAATCTATGACCTCCGCCCACGGCTGGCTAAATATCCAATATCCAACACTACTTATAATAATAAGATCTTTTATTAATGGATGCCCCCCCCCCCAACTCGCTGTACCCTGGCGATGGGCCTGATTAAATATGATAAATTTTCTTTAATATCTAAGAATTATTAATTTATCTCAGTTAGTAAGATACCAACCTAGCAATCACTCGGATATGAGTTCAAATCACGGTAGGGGAACAGGGATTTTACATATTGATGAGAATTGTTCTTGTTGTTCTTGTTATGGTAGGAAGTCAACTCCTGACTTTGTCTTGGAGTTTGACACAAGAAGCTGACTATTATGATATCCGAGAACTAAATTGTTGTTCAAATTCGTATTTTTAACGTTGCACTTCAACTTAAAATTTCATTACGCAGGCTGGAGGGTTATTTCATGTACATGGCCCTGCTGTCTAAGGATCCAATGATCGTGGAAGGTTAAAGCCGACAGACTGTTCCCAACAGGAGAACTGGCCTTGTGACTTCCAGGCCCAGCTGCTCTCTTAAGAGACAATTCCCAATGGAGTATGGCTCCAATATTTGGTGAGATTTGATGAAAAAAAAAAGAAGATTTACTATACAAGATTGGGTGCTGCAGAGCCAAACTTCATTCCAACATCTATTCTGACTGAAGATGATTACTGCAACTTTTGTATTGTATATATATTAAATATGATAAATATTCCTTAATATCTAAGACTTGTCAATTTAGTGAGAGACAGAGCTATCGATCATTAGGTTGTGAGTTCAAATCACAGTAGTGGAACAGGCATTTTACATATCGGTTTACAAACCAAATTATAGTGAGGATTGTTCTTGTTATGCTAGTAAAGTCAACTTTAAACAAAATTCACTTAATTGGTGAAAACCAACACCAATGGCTGAAATATTATATTGCAGTTCTTGTATATACATATATATCCTTATTAATCACTTCTACACACAACACTGGTTTAAATACTGTTGCTGGCTTTAGGTTATTCATGTGTTCTGATATTTATATGTATCTATCTATGTATCTGGACTTTGGCCAGCCCTAACCGTTCATAGTAGAAACTTGAAATTTTGCACACACACTCCCCTCAATGAGTAGGGAAAATATTTTTTTTTTGTCTTTTGAAAATTCACCCCAAAATGGATTTTTAGAGGGGGGTTCAATTTACAATGTAAGTTTATGCCAACTTGATCCCTTAGTTTGTGTCCAGCAGCATTCTCACTTGTTTTTTGAAAGATTTGGACTTTTTAGTGAACACTGTCCACCACCACTGTTTAATTTACAAGGTAAAAAGAAGTTTATATAGGTGGCGGTGATTCATAATTTCCCTTGGAATGCAGTAGTTGAACTACCATTTATAAAGCTATTGGGGGGCCCATCATTGGGGGCCTGGGGGCTTTTTTAAATAGCTCCCACCCCACTCGCTGAGCTACAGCTCTGGCTCGGAGATGCATGGTTTAACATTCAAGCAAAATTCACAAATATTTACCTGATTTACCCAAAATTTACCTTGCAAATAAGAAAATCATGCATATTTTAATTCAGTTTTTTGTCTAAAATAAAACTTCACTTAAAAATCAAACATTTTTTAATCATGAGTAAATTCAAAATATATATACCCAGCAATATTTATTTTCATTATTATGTTAATATCTGATCAATATATTGTATAATTAATCACTGCTACCCACAACACTGGTTTACTGCTTGGTTTAGGTTATGTATCTGGACTTCACCCAGCCCTAACTGTTCATAGTAGAAACTTGAAATTTTGCATGCACACTCCCCTCAATGAGTAGGGAAAATGTTTTTTTTTTGTTTTTAGAAAATTCCCTGCCTAAA
This sequence comes from Architeuthis dux, assembly GCA_006491835.1. Taxonomy (NCBI): domain Eukaryota; kingdom Metazoa; phylum Mollusca; class Cephalopoda; order Oegopsida; family Architeuthidae; genus Architeuthis; species Architeuthis dux. The sequence goes on from VCCN01002358.1 coordinate 697,658, forward strand.
GAGATTTTTATATGGGGGTTCAATATGCAATGTAAGCTTATGCTAAATTGGTCACTAGTTTGTGCCCGCTTGTTTTTTGAAAATTCAGACCTTTTTTAGTGATCACAGCCCAACAAAAGGCGAGAGAAGTAACTTATTCATTGATCAACCCTTTTTCCAACTTTTTAATTGATCACCCCCAACACAGCATATACGGTTTGTGGTGATTCATAATTTCCCTTGGAATGCTATTTAAAAAATTTTTTTTGCCAAACTCCAGTCCAAGTGTGGAGTTGACTATGTTTTTCTAACATAACAACAAGAACAATCCTCACCGAATTCAGTGGAGTAAACACTTCACTGTTTATCTGTCCCATCACCTTAAACCGAACCGATATTAAAATTAACATTACCCTACTGTGATTTGAAATCACGACCAACTGATTGGTAGGCAGCTCTCTTACCGACTGAGCAATGTAAGTTCATGCTAAATTGGTCACTAGTTTGTTCTTTGAAAGTTTTTATAGTGGTCACGGCCCAATCCTTTAATTGATCACCTCCAACACAGATTATATGGATGGCGGTGATTCATAATTTCAATTGATAAATGTCTTTATAATCTTTCTTTGAATTTCATATATATGTAGTTTCCAAATATTCCCCTGATCAAACAGCTCAGATTTGACCCCCACAGATGTTGAAAGTCATAAACAGGATATCGACTAAACCCAAACTGCAGGTGCCAGGAACCGGAAGACACACCAGATGTTGAAAAGTCATAAACAGGATATCGACGGTGATTCATAATTTCCCTTGGAATGCTAGTTTTCAATATTTTTCAGGGAGTTGGGTGGATGAATACCTTATTGTGCAGATGATTCAATCATTTTTCTCTTTGACGGATATGATCTATTATTATTTACTTTGTATGATCTATTATTATTTACTTTGTAGGATGCCAAGGATACTAAAGTATTCTATTCTCTACATAAATAATTAATCTAAACTTGTCAAATAGAAAATTAGAATTTATTTATCATATTAAATTCTAACAAGTTATTACACACATTATTTTAATTAAATTTGATTAGTTTTCACCTCATCTGTTTTTACAGCCCGAATTGAAAGTTGTATACAAAAACAACTAAAATTAGATGAAGGTAAAAACTAATGTGTTCTGACATTTATATGTATCTATCTATGTATCCAGACTTTGGCCAGCTCTAACCGTTCATAGTAGAAACTTTACATTTTGCACACACACTCCCCTCAATGAGTAGAGAAAATATTTCTGTTTGTTTTTTGAAAATTTGCCCTCTAAATAGATTTTTAGAGGGGGGTTCAGTTTTCAATTTATTTTCACCTTCATCTTAATTTCAGTTGTTTTTATATACAACTTTCAATTCGGGCTGCTGTTTCTACGGCCCGAATTGAAAGTTGTATACAAAAACAACAGAAATTAAGATGAAGGTAAAAACTAATCAAATTTAATTAAAATAATGTGTTACAATTACTTCATCCAATAATAATAATAATAAAGATTGATTTATTAAGATTAAAAATCTTTTAGAAAAAGACCAAAGACGAGCAACTAAGTTTGTGCCAGAATTTAAAAGTATAAATCAATTATTATTATTGGATGAAGTGATTATCAGCGAAGGCTTATTCTTTATGATCCGACCGCACTGTTATTTGTTGCCGTAGAAACAACTGCCCGAATTGAAAGTGGTATATAAAAACAACTGAAATTAAGATAAGGGTTTTGCACCCATAAATAAAAAAAATATCAGAAAACTTGCTACTGAAAATATCTTGTAATTAGGTCTAGTTTAACATACAAAAAGGTTGTTTTGATATCTAAAATATTTTTAGGGGTGCCCTATAAAGGGTTAAAGCTGTTAATACTACTACTATTACTAAAACTTATTCTAATACTAATACTTCACGTATTTAGGCATTTTATTCCAATAGTGCATAACTCTCTCGCTAAAGAAATCCATAAATTTATTGGGGCATATTTGTTCTGTTAGAGAGGTTAAAAAAGGTTTTACCATAATTGTGGGGGGTTCAATTTTCAATGTAAGTTTATTCTAAATTGGTCACTAGTTTGTGCCCGCTTGTTTTTTTTGAAAATTCAGACATTTTTTAGCCCAATTTTTTAATTGATCACCCCCAACACAGCATATATGGATGGCAGTGATTCATAATTTCCCTTGGAATGCTAGTACTACTTTTATTCTTCATGTATTCAGGCAATTTATTCCAATAGGGCACAACTCTCTCACTAAAGAAATCCATATATTTATTGGCGCGTACAATTTGATTATTTGTTCTGTTAGAAAGGTTAAAAAAGTTTTTACCATAATTGTTATAATATATATTACATTAATCACTGCTACCAAAGGTTTTGGTTATTCATGTGTTCACACATTCATATGTATATATATATATCTATCTCTGTATCCGGACTTTGCCCAGCCCTAACAGTTCATAGTGGGAAACTTGAGATTTTGCACACACACTCCCCTCAATGAGAAGAGATAATGCTTTTTTTTTGTTATTTGAAAATCTCCCTCCAAAATAGGGTTTTAGTGGGAGGTTCAATTTTCAATGTAAGTTTATTCTAAATTTGTCGCTAGTTTGTGCCCGCTTGTTTTTTTTTTTGAAAATCAGACACTTTTTAGTGATCACAGCCCAATTTTTTTATTGATCACCCCCAACACAGGTGGTGATTCATAATTTCCCCTGGAATGCTTGTTATCTACTAGGTTTGCAACTTTCTCAACTATTAGCAATACTCGTGCTTCAGATTGGACTTACTTATATTGAAATGATACCGAATAACATTAGAACTACAGCACCTTCCTCAATATTCTTGATGTCTTAATTAGAAACCGTCAACCAAAACTGTCATCAAAACTGTCAACATAGGTTTCTTTCAGTTTTCAAGTTGGTCTGCCTGGCTGGCTGGCTATGTATCTAAGTACAGTATTGCCTATAAATAAATACTCCCCTACTACTTTTTAATAGAAAGTTAATTTTCTTCTAAACCCAACATAGCAGGATTTTATTATTTCTAGTGGAACATTACACAATCAAAACAGATATTATCAGGTATTATTTATGACCAAACTCTGCAGCATTGAAACTCTGTTGCCAAAAATATGAATGAGTACATCCCTACCACTATTTTATAGAAAGTTCATTGTCTTAACCAAACATACCAGGATTTTATTATTTCTAGTGGAACATTACAATCAAAATGGATATTATCAGGTATTATTTATGACCAAACTCTGCAGCATTGAAACTCTAGCTTCCAGGGTGGATGCAGGTTAGATCCCCACACAGAGTTTATTTCTTTATTCACATTTATGATTTAGGCCGCTCGTTTAGCAGGTGCTCACACCTGCACCAGGCAAATATAGGTTCTCAACTAATAAATGTCATTATAATTATCATATTCTGTCGGATATAAAATTATCCATCATTTGATTCCATAGTAATATAAAGAAAACTATTTCCCAATACTTCTATTTCATTGGTCTTGTGTATTCCCAGGCCTAGTATTGTATAGCCATTTTGGTCTTGGAGAAAAAGGAAGACTCAAAACTTGGTTTATAAAAACATGAGGATATCTCTCTCTCTCTCTCTTTTCTAGCCACTTTTAGCTATTTATTTTCATTATTGTGATAATAATCTAGCTACTTTTAGGTGTTAATATGTGTTGTATTATCTATCTTGGTCCACGGGAGGAAAATCCTGAACTTGGAGAAAAAGGAAGACTCGAAACTTGTTGATAAAAATATGAGGATATATCTCTCTGTGTTCTAGCCACTTTTAGCTATTTATTTTCATTATTGTGATATTCAAGCTACTTTTAGCCATTTATTAGCTATTTATTTGAATTATTGTGATAATGATCTAGCTACTTTTAGCCACTTATTAGCTATTTATTTTAATTATTGTGATAATAATCTAGCTACTTTTAGGTGTTAATATGTGTTGTATAGCCGTCTTGGGCTGCGGGAGGAAAATCCTGAACTTGGAGAAAAAGGAAGACTCGAAACTTGGTTTATAAAAACATGAGGATATATTTTTATTTCACCAGATACATCGTGCCATGGTGGAGAATGAAGTGTGGGAGGGGGTTGATGAGAGCCAACAGACTTTTCTTACAGGGAAATTGGTCTTCCCAGTTCGCCCACGCTTGTTTTCCAGCCTGCCAGTTTTAGTCGATATACTGTTTATGACTTTTCAACATCTGGTGTGTCTTCCAGTCCCTGGCACCTGAAGTTTGGGTTTTGGTTGATATCCTGTTTATGAATTTCAGACCCCCACCCATGGTTGCTTAAATATCCAACTGCTGTTTGACCAGGGTTTTTTTTGGAAACTACATATATATGAAATTCAAAGAAATTCAAAAATGGATAATTTTATATCCGACAGAATATGATAATTATAAAGACATTTATTAATTGTCAGGGGATAGCCATTTTAAATGGCTAGAAGTGGCCAGATTTTTTAATAACTGGCTGAAGAACGGTATCTTTAGAGTGAGAAAAACAATGTTATTTCAAAAACGGTATCTTAGAGCAAGAACAGATTAATGAATATTATTTTCATCTTTTTGCTAATAAAAGTATAACGTATTCCAAGGAAAATTATGAATCAGTGTCACCCATATATGCTGTGTTGGGGGTGATCATTTAAAAATTTGGAAAAAGGGGTGATCAATGAATAATTTATTTCTCTCGCTTTTTGTTGGGCTGTGATCACTAAAAAAAGGTCTGAATTTTCAAAAAAACAAGCGGGCACAAACTTTAGCATAACTTACATTGCATATTGAACCCGCCTCTAAAAACCTATTTAGGGTGAAAATTTTCAAAAAATAAAAAAAACATTTTCCCTATTCAATGAGGGGAGAATGTGTGCAAAATTTCAATGGTTAGGGCTGGGCAAAGTCTAGATACATAGATAGATACAAACGTCAGAACACATGATTAACCTAAACACAGCAATAAACCATTGTTGTGGGTAGCAATGATTAATTAGAAGAGGTTGATGAATACATCTAACTAGGCCAGGTAATGAAGCTAGAGAAAGACCATGCCTGCGAAATAAAATGACGCATAACGATAGGTTGACAAGCATTTGGTATGAATAGAGACACTCTGAAGAGCACCTTGCCAATGTGCCTAAAGCATAAAGTATACAACGGTTGCATAATACCAGCCATGGTGTATGGATCCGAAACATGGAAATTAACCAAACGAGCTTAAAACCAACTCAGAATAGCACAGAGAGCCATGGAAAGAGCAATGCTAGGAATAACTCTAAGAGATAGAAAAAGATCAACATGGATCAGAGAAAGGACTAGAGTGAAAGATATTATACAAATAATTAAGCAGCAAAAATGGAGATGGGCTGGTCACCTAGCAAGAAGCGATGACAATAGATGGGGGAAAAGACTAACCGATTTGTACCCATGGGACAGTAAACAAAGTAGGAAAAGGCCAGACACAAGATGGAGGGATGAGATAGAAAAGTTTGCCGGTAAGACGTTAGAGGTTAGCACCAGGTCGTCATGGAAGGAGATGGGAAAGGCCTTTGTCCAGTAGTGGACTTATAACGGCTGCTGCTGCTGCTGATGATGATATTGATCAAATATTAACATAAGGAAGTCGTGAATCGAATGTGAATACCATATACATACATCTCGTTAAGCAGTATTAGCGAATTTATTATATAATACACATTCGATGTGTGCAATTGTCTCTCTCTTTCAAGTGTGGGTGAAAAGAAACTCCCTATTGGAAATTGGTAATAACTTTATTATTTATTGGTCGATTGTAGCCAAACTAGCTTTACTTTTGACCATAAAATGATAGGATGTGCCTGCTGTGTTAAAATTCAATGGAGGCACTGATTTCTGTACCGAAAATTTCATTGAAATCGGCCCATAAATAATTTTTAGTTGATAATTTTCTACAATCTTTCTTCTTATTAATAACACAAAGATTATTACGATACAATTATTAGATTACAAGTTCCAGACGTTATTATCGACACATGTCAATTTGCATTCGGAAATTTTAGTCCAATTTATACACACATTTTAAAATTTCACCAAAAATATACTAATGGACCGATTTCAATAAAACTTTCCGTATATATTCCATTTTGAATGCATTTTCTATAGAGAAGGGTATTTTGTAAGAAAATTCATAGCATAGTATCGTAACTTTGACCACTTCAGAATTACTACTATATACTTGAATATACTTGAAATAGGGTTTTTTTGACAGCAGTTAATTGCATCATTAAGCCAGCTTCAGTGTATTTGGGCTGGGTTTAAACTAATAAGAAAAATGGTAGTTAGATTTGGTATGTCCGATATCAGAACAAAGATTATTTTTTAAATATTGATATTCTCGGATGTGACGGTCTTTTTACTTAGGCAGTAGGCTGTTCCATGCGTTTGCCACTCTTGCCGAGAGGAAATCTTTTCTAACACCAGTGGAGGTCTGAATTTGGAGTTTATGGCTGTGTCCTCTGGTTTTACTGCAGATAGATTAAGTCAGCATTTTCTTATCAGTACATTTTCAGCAATGAACCGTCAGTATCCTCTCTATGTATGTAGTCCCGGATTCTATAGACCTCTAGTAGGTCAGCACGTTTTCTTCTGTATTCAATGGTTTCTAGATTAAGTTGTTTTAATCTTTCAGTGTAGGATATATAGGAAGCAAACTCCAGATGGAGTTACAATTACTTCTCTACATTTAGAAGTAAACAAACTTATAAC
>VCCN01002358.1:792176-806185 GCA_006491835.1 Architeuthis dux
ATAAAATATAATATTATATAAGAGACAATGCAGATCAATTAATTTGTATGTGACACCGGTGTCACAGTGATTTATTATGAGTTTTAATCTTGACGTAATGAATATTTGAAATAATAATCCAAAAAAACAAAAGATAATACAAATTTGTTTATGTTCCGCACAATTGATTAAAAGTTATTTTCACAAAGACACTTTCCCTTGAGGATGCCAAGTCGGGCGAAACCAGCCGGGGGAAAAGATAAAACGGTTATATCTATAGAATTCTACCTTGAATACACGTGCGGCGTTTAATTTTTAAATCCCCTTAAATCCTGCTGAAGTGTCAGTTAATTATATCCGACAAATATATATGAGAATTTAGACAAAGATCTTTAGTATAAAAGTCAGGGAAGAGATTAAGATTCTGTATTTAATTGGTGTGTATAAGGCATTTGTGATTGACAATAATCCGCACGAATATGGCCTTTGGGTTATGACGTCACGGCCATGACTCTTTCGTGCGATGACACTAAATTGAGATTCATTCATTGTTTTTTTCGCCAAAACCTTATTCATTCATAAGAGACACCAGTGACATTCATCTTCGGAGACCGTCGTAATTGCGTGTATCGTAAAGTCAGTTAGTATTTCGGGATCTCGATGCTTACATCACGGAATAGTTAACTACACTTGTTGATCCAGACATAATTAGTGTCAAATGATGACCTATCAAACTAATAACGAGGGATATCTAATGACAGGCATTAATATAATTGTTGTTATTCCTTAATGACGACAACAACAATAATAACTAGCATTCCAAGGGAAATTATGAATCGCCGTCTGTGTTGGGGTGATCAATTAAAAAGTGGTCCTGTCGGCTGGGGCCTAGAATACGCCGACTGCATCCCCTGCAGAGGGGTAAGACCCCTGTCCCCAAACAAGGGCCACTGTAACGAAATGCATTCTGTGTTCGCGCGTTTGGTGTACGTGACAAAAAGCCCATATCGTATTACCGGGGCTAGGAATGTGTGTCAAACTGCGTACGTCACGTTAGTCACCAACAGGACATATCGTATTATCGGTGGCCGTTAAAAGGGGCCCAGATTTGAAAATAAGGAGGAGTTGAGATCTGAGGCCGCACGAAGAGGCCCCCTGACCGTCAGGGGTGAGGGAGGAGAGAGCCGGCTAGAAGCAGTTAGCAGTTTTAGATTTGAATCTGGCAGCGACAGGTCGGAGGCGAGGTAGTTCGCTCTTTCACCCGAACCGGCCCAGAAAAGAATTTATATCGACAGAAATAAAACTACAGATTTCCAATTAAAGATACTTGAACTTTGACCTCATCTTCTCTCTCATCATCCCTCACGTATCGACGAGAAGATCGGCATTATTCAACACCACCTGTTCTTTCACCAAAGTCGCAAGACTCTAATATAAAAAAATAATAACCTCCGACTTTCGGAATTTTAAATTTCAGCATTAAATGACCCATCAGATGTTGATATGCCGCTAAACAATCAATCAGTCTCCTACTTTGTAAATGTTGGAATGGATCTATGGCTCCGTTTGCCAATACTTCACTGGTCCACAGATTTGCCGAACACCCATATTTAGTCGTTCGGTAGAAACCGTCACATGACCAACGTCATTTGGCAGCATGCCGTGTTGGGGGTGATCAATTACACAGTTGGAAAGAGTGGTGATCAATGAATAAGTTACTTCTCTCGCCTTAAAAAAAAAGGTCTGAATTTTACAAATAACAAGCGGGCACAAACTAGTGACCAATTTAACATAAACTTACATTGCATATTGAACCCCGTCTAAAAACCTATTATGGGGTGAATTTTCAAAAAACTGAAAAAAAACATTTTCCCTACTCAGTGAGGGGAGTGTGTGTGCAAAATTTCAAATTTCTACTATGAATGGTTTATGGTTTCTAACATTTTAGTAGTCAATGAATTAAACTAGCATTCCAAGGGAAATTATGAATCGCCCCCACCCATATATGCTGTGTTGGGGGTGATCAATTAAATAGTTGGAAAAAGTGGTGATCAATGAATAAGTTACTTCTCTCGCCTTAAAAAAAGTCTGAATTTTACAAAAAAACAGCGGGCACAAACTTGTGACCAATTTAACATAAACTTACATTGCATATTGACCCCCCTCTAAAAACCTATTATGGGGGGAATTTTCAAAAAACTAAAAAAGACTTTTCCCCTACTCATTAAAGGGAGCGTGTGTACAACGTTTTCTACTATGAACGATTTTATGCTGTTCGATAATTTTTTAACATATTATTTAATTATAGTACTGTGAAACAAATCAAATACTAGCATTCCAAGGGAAATTATGAATCACCGCCACCTATATATGCCCCTTTGTACCTTGTAAATTAAACAGTGGTGGTGGGCAGTGATCATTAAAAAGTCCAAATTTTCAAAAAACAAGTGAGAATGCTGCTGGACACAAACTAAGGGATCAATTTAGCATAAACTTACATTGCATATTGAACCCCCCACTAAAAATCTATTTGAGAGGAGATTTTCAATAAGTCTGAATTTGGTGATATATACTTTCACAGCAACAACAGAAAAGAAACAACTCCATTTCCGTACAAACCTTTAATGTTTCACACACCCGCTCACTCAATTTTTAAAATGGCACACAAATAAAAGCATTAGCATTTTTTTTAAAGCAATGGCAATATTAACCATCTTTGAGGACAGCATCTGCAAGAGTGAGGGATTATTAATCACCGCTACCCACAACACTGGTTTATTGCTGGGTTTAGGTTATTCATGTGTTTATATGTATTTATGTATCTATCTATGTATCCGGTTTTTGCCCAGCCCTAACCATTCATAGTAGAATCTTGAAATTGTGCACACACACTCCCCTCAATGAATAGGGAAAGTTCCCACCTAAATAGGTTTTTAAAAGGGGGTTCAATATGCAATGTAAGTTTATGCTAAATTGGTCACTAGTTTGTGCCAGCTTGTTTTTTTTGATAATTCAGACTTTCTTTTAGTGATCACAGCCCAACAAAAGGTGAGAGAAGTAAGTTATTCATTGATCACCCCCTTTTTTCAATATTTTAATTGATCATCCCAACATGCTGCCAAAAGACATGACGGTTTCTATTGAGGGACTAACCATATCTATATTTATTTAAACTTTCAATGTTTTAATGGTACAGTTTAGAAGAGTAAGAAAGAAAGGGAATTTCGGCAGCATGCCATGTTGGAGGTGATCAATTAAAAAATTGGAAAAAGGGGAGATCAAGGAATAAGTTACTTCTCTTGCCTTTTGATGGGTAGTGATCACTAAAGAAGTCTGAATTTTCAAAAAACAAGCATGAATGCTACTGGATTTCCATACAAACCTTCAACTTTTTAATTGATCACCCCCAACGCAGCATATATGGGTGGCAGTGATTCATAATTTCCCTTAGAATGCTAGTTAATTATGTATTTACTTGTTTTTCTTTCAAGGGTGAGATAATTTTTAGTTTATATTAAAGCTGACAGGAGTTATCTCCATTTTATGCATGGAAACTAGGAATCTACCAAAAGTATGTATTTACTTCTGTTTTTCTTTCATGGGGAGATAATCCTGTAAGCCGGAGTTCATTTTAAGGCTGACAGGAGTTATCCCCATTTTACGCACGGAAACTAGGAATCTACCAAAAGTATGTATTAATTTTGTTTTTCTTTCATGGGGGAAATAATCCTGTAAGCCTTAGTTCATTTTAAGTTATCGCCATTTTACGCACGGAAACTAGGATTCAACCAAAAGTATATATTTACTTCTATTTTTCTTTAATAGAGAGTTAATCCTTTAAGCCTTAGTTCATTTTAAGGCTGACAGGAGTTATCTTCATTTTACGCACGGAAACTAGGAATCTACCAAGAAAGCTGAAAAGAAAAAAGGTACTCTTCATAGCGGTCAGTATTGCAACTTAAAATCTTCGTGGTGCAAAAAACAGCATGGCGTCTGTTATGACATTAAAAAAGCCATTCTATGCCTGACGGGTAATGAGTAGTGGGTCTATAAACAGGTTGGTTTCATTTATTTTAAGTAGGAATTACACTCCCTCGAACGCTAATCGGCTTGCTTCGTCTTCCCCCGGGGGACAAATACAGTCTGTCCGATGAATGAGCTGGCTTAATCAGGGAAAATCCCGTAGTGTAGCAATTGAAACATTATTTAATACTAATCCGATAGTGACTTGATTTCAAGCAAAATACACCGAGACAGCAACAAATAATTATTCTCTTAGTGGCACGCAGGTCAAAACGTACCAAATCTTCCACAAAAGTACCAAATGAAGAAAAACAGTGGCCCGAATTAATAAGGATTGATTTATAAAAGTTGTATAAAAACAACTAAAATTAGGATGAAGGTAAAAACTAGTCAAATTTAATAAAAAGTGCTGTGTTACAATACTTCATCCAATAATAATAAAGATTGATTTATAAAAAGACTATTAGGTCTCATATAAATATGACGCAGAGAGTCGGTTGTAGGGAGTGTGAATCAGCTTCTGCTACTCTCTGAAGTCTTCGTGGCCGATTGGTAAAAGCAGCTAGGCGTAAACTAGTCTCCATCTGGCAATGAGGGTGTGAGGCTTGTATAAAAACAACTAAAATTAGGAAGGTAACAACTAGTCAAATTTAATAAAAGGTGGTGTGTTACAATATTTCATCCATATTTATAAAGATTGCTTTATAAAAGTTGTATAAAAACAACTAAAATTAGGATGAAGGTAAAAACTAGTCAAATTTAATAAAAGGTGGCGTGTTACAATATTTCATCCAATATTAATAAAGATTGATTTAGAAAAAGACTCAGGTCTCATATAAATGGCGCAGAAAATCGGTTGTAGGGAGTGAGTTTATAAATGTAAATCAGCTTCCGCTAATCCATGAAGTCTTCGTGGCCGATTGGTAAAAAGCAGCTAGGCGTAAACTAGTCTCTCTCTAGCAATGAGCGTGTGAGTTCGATTCTTACCGAAGGTTTACTCTTTATTTCCGAATTCGCTGTTATTCGTTGCCATAGAAACAGTGGCTCAAATTAATAAGTTGTATAAGAACAATTAAAATTAGGATGAAGGTAAAAACTCAGTCAAATTTAATAAAAAGAATTATGATGTTTAAGGCCCTAGATATAGAAAACTGTCAACATAGGTTTCTTCAGTTTTCAAGTTGTTCTGACTGGCTGGTTATGCATGTATCAATCACACGTACAGGTCACTTCAATGGAGTTAGGGGGCTGAAAATTTAAATATTTACTGTTTATTATGTCTTATGGGTTCAATTTGCAATGTAAGTTTATGTTAAATTGGTCCCTTTTGTGTCCAATAGCATACACATTTTTGAAAATTCAGACTTTTTTAGTGATCACTACCCATCAAAAAGCAAGAGAAATAACTTGATCCCCCCTTTTTTCAAATTTGTAATTGATCACCCCCAACACGGCATGCTGTCAAAATTCCCTTTCTTTTTTACTCTACTAAACTGTATCAATAAAACAATGAAGGCTTAAATAAATACTAGTCTTGTTAATCACTCAATAAAAACCGTTATGTGACCAACGTCTTTTGGCAGCATACCGTGTTGGGGATGATCAATAAAAAAAATTGGAAAAAAGGTTGATCAATGAATAAGTTACTTCTCTCGCCTTTTTTGGGGCGGTGACCACTAAAACGTCTGAATTAAAACAAAAACAAGCGTGAATTCTGTTGGACACAAACTAAGGGACAAATTTAGCATAAACTTACATTGTAAATTGAACCCCTGCACTAAAAACCTATTTAGGGGGGAATTTTCAAAAAACAAAAAAAAAGTTTTTCTAGACATAATAAGGAGTAAATGTTGAAATTTCCAACCCTCTAGCTCCATTGGTGCGGTCTGTACGCGTGATAGACAGATTGATGGCCAGCCACCGAGACCAACTAAAAACTGAAGAGACCTATGTTGACAGTTTTGGTTGACGATTTCTAACAAAAATATAAACAACGAGGCAGTCATTTGAATAAGTGCCCTCCTTTTTAATAAAGGATTAGACGGATTACCGACAAGGATTAGTGTCACATGTTCATTGTTAAACGTCATTTTAAATCTACTCAATTACGGTGGAAATATAACCATGGTTTTCCCAAGCACGATGTATGCCATTGTATTTAACATCCAACAGCTGAGGCGCCAGGTTCGTTTACTATGGCGCGCCAGATACGGTGTGAGTACACGGTTCCCGGTCGTTTCGCCGAACGACGTGTCACCGACGCAGTCAGCCGACAGCAGTTTCGTAATGCCAATTCGGCAAAAGTACTGATCGTCAAACAGATTGTCTTCGAATCGTCCGAAGAACGAAACTGCTGTCGGCTGACTGTGTGTCGGTGACATGTCGTTCGGTGAAACGACCGGACACGTAGTACACATTATAAACGTCATTTTAAAACTCTAAAAGGTAAAATAAAAGTATTCGACGAAAAGGCAGTCGGCGAAAAGCCAAGTCAGCAAAAGTACTGATCGTCAAAGAGGTTGTCCCCGAATCGTCCGCCAGACGAAACTGCTGTCGGCTGACTGGGCGTCGGCGACATGTTGTTCGGCGAAACGACCGGACACATAGTCCACAGTATAATGGCCAGATAACATAACTATTCGCGATCACATATTATGTGAGTAATATGAAAATAAGTGGATTTATTCTACTTGCTCGCGTGAGCTCTTAAAAACAAGCCTGGCTGCTTGCATAATTCTACTATAAATTTTGGCGGTATGTGGGATATCTTGAGCAGGTGGTAACTCAGCAGGCTAGCGATCGGTAGGTCATGAGTTCAAATCACAGTAGGGGAATAGGGATTTTACATATCAGATTACTCTGCTATTTTTGGTGAAGATTGTTCTTACGTAACAAACGTAAGAAAGTAAAATCAACTTTGACTTGGTCCCTGCGTTTGACAACAAACAAACGTGTGCAGGGACGCACTGAATGAAGCGGTGGGGCTTGCCAAACAAAATAACGTAGCGCCCATTGTGTTACAGTGATAAGCGAGCTAGTGACGCAAGCGTAAGCCATTGTTAGTATTAGGTATGAACAAAATGGACGAAAATTTCAGCGCGAAATCGACACGTGAGAAATCTTTAAAAATCTGGCAAAAATCAGCATATTATTCGATTTTAATAAAATGTTCAATACTTATTTATTAAAGAACGAATTTAAAAAAAAATAATTTTCCGTTCCAAATTTCGAAGAAGAACAATTTTTTTTCACATGATTCCTACCCCACCTTTTATTAGTTTGATGATTTATCTATTTTATATAATGATGCTTTCGTTGATTTTTACACATTTTACAGATAAATCCCTGGAGATACTAATTATGTTTACCATTTGAAGAATAATATCCAGGTACTGCTGGAACGGAACTCTTACTTTGGGATTAAACAAACAGGAAATGTTTTAGTTTTATTCGATTAATTATCATTCAGGCTTTTGATCTGCGAAAACAACATTTTTTACGCTCAATATTATTTAAAAAAAATATTTTTCATCATTTTTATCGATTTATTCCGATATATTTTTGAAATGCATATTTTTTATTCTTTATATGTCTTGGTTCGACTGAAACTTATATAAAAATATTATAACAAGGATGAATAATTAAATATAATGAAATAATGAAAAAAATATTTATATATTTTATTCTGTTTTTTGTTTATGTAAATTGACTGCTATTTCAAATTATGGGAGGCGATAACAGGCCTTTTTTTGCACGGCGCATCTGTCGTGCATTTTAATCATATTTATTTTTTTCCACCCACATATGTGTACTGCATTGTCTACTATACATCTTTTTCAGTTTTGTTAATTTTGTTCATACCTAGTTAGTATGTACCAGGGTCTTCGAGAGGAATTTTAGGAGGCGGTGCGAGGCTGTGTTCTGTCCCGCCTACACACTGTTCTCAAACACCCTCGTCCTTTAGCCATCCCGTTTTCATCCCTTTTAGCACACCATACTATATCTACCCACCGGTAAATGATAGTCAACCTGTTTTATTAATGGACATATCGTATCGACTTAGGAGTTTCGATACTCAGACCTACCCAAGAGATTTTAAGGGACCCACCTGGTTCTTCGGGCCCCGGTGGATGCATTGGGTGCACCATCCACCTCTAGGAGGCACGGGTATGTACTATCCGGTCAAACTCCGCTCCCACTGTCGTGATATAGTGCCACTGGAGGTCATTTCCGGCATAACACCTGGGTGGAAATAACTCCAGTGACCTCAAGAAAATGCATATGCGTTGGTGTGCGAAAACAGGATGCTCAACCTAACTCCAAACGACATGGTGTTGGATTCAAACACAGCAGGTGTTGGGGGTCAAAATAAAACAGGATGTTGACAAGACCCTAAAAACCGCTGGTGTCGAAAACCGGAAATAACACACCAACGTATCGTGTAGTCGAAAACGGATAGAGACAAGCAGTAGCTGGGCCTGAAAGGCACGAGGCCAGTTCACCTGTTGGGAACAGTCTGTCGGCTCTCATTGTCTCTCCCCCACTCTTCATTCTCCGCCACGACACAATGTATTCTTATGAAATAAAAGCATATCCTCATATTTGTATAAACATGTTTCGAGTCTTCCCTTTTCTCCAAGTTCAGGATTTCCCCCCTGCGGACCAAGATGGCTATACAACACTACTTCTATTCCAACTGAAGATGATTACTGCAACTTTTGAGTTGTATATATAATAAATAAGAAATTATAAAAATATGTTTTTTTCTCTATTTATTTATTAGAATGAAATAAGCCCATGCGTATGTGTATGATAACTTTTCGTTAATATCTAAGACTTGGCAATTTAGCTCAATCAGTAAAGACACTAAGTCTAGTCATATTTTTAATATCGAGTGGCCGAGTGTGTGAAACGTTGAAGGTTTGCATAGAAATAAAGTTGTTTTTATTTGTTTTATTCGTGCGTCGTTTTTAACATCGAATGGGCTAGTGTGTGAAACGTCGAACGTTTGTATTGAAATATATTGTTTTTATTTATTTTATTCGTCCGCCGTTTTTAATATCGAGTGGGCGAGTGTGTGAAACGTCGAAGGTTTGTATAGAAATATATTGTTTTTATTTATTTTATTTGTGCCTCGTTTTTAACATCGAATGGACGTGTGTGTGAAACGTTGAAGGTTCGCATGGAAATAAAGTTGTTTTTATTTATTTTATTTATGCACCGTTTTTAACATCAAGTGAGCCTGTGTGTGAAACCTTGAGGGTTTGTATGGAAATATAGAAATAAATAAATAAAGAATGAATGAAAAACCGAAATCGCGAAATAAGGAATGAATCAATGATACAAAAAAGATGACGAGAAATAAAAACAGGAATTGACAAAAACAAAAATAAAAAATAAAACGAAACGAAATGAAAAATGAAAAACCCCAAAGTTATATTCATGCTTCTATTTAAATTTTCATCAAAACATGACGCCATTATATAAGGGAAAGTGTTTCAAATGAGCCTATTGACTTATTTATTGGGTGAAAAAATATATATCCAATGTATATATTGTTCCGAGCGGATTTTTCTTTTGTATTTACAATTTACTTATTTATTTATCTTTGTATTTTCTCACTAAATTAGTTTAATTTCTTTCAGAATTAAATGTTTCGAAAATGTGTGTGTGTGTGTGTGGGGGGGGCGAATATTTGATAGCGAAAAGAAAAATGTAGTGACATGTCGTCTGCTTATGGGGGGAAAACTCTGCTTAAAAGGTAATTTTAACTCCTAGAAAAGTGAATTATTTCCGGTGTAGGAGACACGAAGTGTCTAAGGGGCGTCTGAGTGAAAGAAAGGAAAAAGGAAAGGAAGAAGGAAAGGAAGAAGGAACGAAAGGAAGGAAGAGGGAAAAGAAAGGGAGAAGAATGAAAGAAAGGAAATAAAGAAGGAAGGGAAAGAAGAAGGGGGGAGAAGGAACAAAGAAGGAAAATGAGAAGAAACTTTTTCCCACTGTATTTCTTATAAGCCGTCATTTTTGACGACACGGCTAAATTAGCAAATTAGCGATGATTACATACGTTTGAATTGGTTCTTACAAGATTGGTCCTATTGTGCGGCTGGTTCTAATAACCGTTGGTCCTATTAAGCGGATTCCACTCATATTTCATATGGCTGGTCCTAATAACCGTTGGTCCTATTAAGCGTATTCCACTCTTATTTCCTATATACCGTCATTTTTTACGGCACGGGCAAATTAACAAATTAGCGATGATTATATACGTTTGAATCGGTTCTTAGAAGATTGGTCCTATTGTGTTGCCGGTCTTAATAGCCGTTGGTCCTATTAAGCGGATTCCACTGTTTCATATATACCGTCATTTTTTACGGCACGGCTAAATTAGCAAATTAGCGATGATTACGTACGTTTGAATCGGTTCTCACAAGATTGGTCCTATTGTGCGACTGGTTCTAATAACCGTTGATCCTATTAAGCGGATTCCACTGTGTTTCACATATACCGTCATTTTTTACGGCACGGCTAAATTAGCAAATTAGCTATGATTACGTACGTTTGAATTGGTTCTTACAAGATCGGTCCTATTGTGCGGCTGGTCCTAATAACCGTTGGTCCTATTAAGCGGATTCCACTCATATTTCATATACGCCGTCATTTTTTACGGCACGGCTAAATTAGCAAATTAACGATGATTACATACGTTTGAATCGGTTCTTACAAGTTTGGTCCTATTGTATGGCTGGTCCTAATAACCGTTGGTCCTATTAAGCGGATTCCACCCTTATTTCCTATATACCGTCATTATTTACGGCACGGGCAAATTAACAAATTAGCGATGATTATATACGTTTGAATCGGTTCTTAGAAAATTGGTCCCATTGTGTGGCTGGTCTTAATAACCGTTGGTCCTATTAAGCGGATTCCACTGTTTCATATATACCGTCATTTTTTACGGCACAGCTAAATTAGCAAATTAGCGATGATTACGTACGTTTGAATCGGTTCTCACAAGATTGGTCCTATTATGCGGCTGGTTCTAATAACCGTTGGTCCTATTAAGCTGATTCCACTGTGTTTCATATATACCGTCAGTTTTGACGACACTGGCAAATTAGTTATTTATAAAATCAGAAAACAGCAATCAATATTCATGTGGACATGTCACGCGAAGAGAGACTTCGAACAATTAGTGAGAACTGGAAAGCTGGTGGCGGGGGCAGTGGCGGACACAGAATAAAAATGACAGGTCTGGTTAGTCACTCAATAGAAACCGTCACGCGATCAACGTTTTTTGGCAACATGCTGTGTTGGGGGTGATCAATTAAACAATTGGAAAAAGGGGTGATCTGTGAATAAATTGCTACACTCGACTTTTGTTGGGCAGGGATCACTAAAAAAATGCGAACGCTGCCAGATCAGACCAATTTAGCTTAAACTTACATTGCAAATTGAACCCCCATTAAAAACTTATTTAGGTTTTTAAAAAAAAACAACAAAATTAATTTTTTTTCTAAACATAATAAGGAGTAAATCTTTAGATTTTCAGCCCTCTAGCTCCATTCGTGCAGCCTGTACGCACGACACATACATACATACATAGACAGATAGCCAACCAGCCAGAACATAACATATATAGATCAATGGAAACCGTCACGTGACCAACATCTTTTGGCAACATAAAGTAAGGGGGCGACGAATGAATAAGTTACTTCTCTCACCTTTTTCAAAAAACAAGCGGGCTCAAAATAGGGATCAATTTAGCATAAACTTACATTTCAAATTGAACCCCCCTCCCCCACTAAAAACCTATTATGGGGGAGGGTTTAAAAGACTGGGGGGGGGGTAAAAACCGTCACGTAACCAACGTCGTTTGGCAGCTTGCCATGTTGGGGGTGATCAGTTACAAAATTGGAAAAAGGGGTGATCAATGAACAAGTTACTTTCTCTCGCATTTTGATGGTCAAAAAAGTCTGAATTTAAAAAAAACAACAAAAAAAACAAGCGGACACAAACAAGTCATCAATTTAGCATAAACTTACATTACAAATTGAACCCCTCCACTAAAAACCTATTTAGCGGTGGACATTTTCAAAAAATAAAATAAACGTTTTTTCTAGACATACTAAGGAGTAAATGTTGAAATTTCCAGCCCTCTAGCTCCATTAGTGCGGCCTGTACGCGTGATACATACATAGCCAGCTGGACCGAATTAAAAACTGAAGAAACCGATATTGACAGTTTTGGTTGACAGTTTCTAATAGATGGATTAATATCATGAGTGGAGCAGGGAGACCGATATATGGAGAGACATGATGTCCACGCTGGACGGCACGATTGAGTTGAATTTGATGAATGAAGTGAAGTTTCTTGTTTATGTCGTTCTTATGAGCTCACTGAAATTTTGGCAAGCCATCGACTGATTGATTACCCCTGCATTGCTTATGTGTAAAACATATACAAAATGGCTATTATTCCTTCGACTAGTTCTGTAATATCCGAATGTGATGGGGTAAACATTTTTTTTTAATTTCAAAGGGGGTAACCTTTATAACGTAAGATTCGGGTGTTTCTTTGCTCTTACCTTGTCGGGTTTGGGTCTGTTGAACAGCGGAAGCTTCTGTTTACCCCCCCCCCATCCCATTCGGATATTACACCTGAAGAAGGCCAAAGAATGGATCGACCGAAACAACAACACAAACAACAAGGAGTTCAATCATCCGAAGAATTATTTGAATGTTAATGACCCTTCTCAAAACTATAGAAAATGTCTATTATTCCCTTCAAACTTTGCTTTTGCGACGACGACAGTGATATTCATATGCAGTTGTTTTTCTTACTTTATTTGACTAAAATTGTGCAAATTCGTCTGTTGTCCAATTGAAATTAAGTAGATTTCAAATTTTCACTGTCCTGGCCACAAAAGCAAAGTTTGAAGGAAATAATTGACATTTTCTATACTTTTACACATAATCAAACAAAAGATAACACTTATTACCCAGGAACTGAAAAAAGTCTTTTGTTCGGCAGTGTTCATAAAAAATCCTTTTTCAAAAAACAAGCGTGAATGCTGCCGGACACAAAATGAGGGACCATTTTAGCTATAAACTTACATTGCAAATTGAACCCCCTAGTTAGGGTGGGAATTTAAAAAAAAAAATAGAAACATTTTTTTGGAATCCGCTTAATAGGACCAACGGTTATTAGGACCAGTCGCACAATAGGACCTATCTCGTAAGAACCCATTCAAACGTATGTAATCATCACTAATTTGTTAATTTGCCCGTGCCGTCAGAAAGAGAACGGTATATGAAATACAATGGAATCCGCTTAATAGGCGCAACGGTTATTAGGACCAACCGCACAATAAGACCTATCTTGTAAGAACCCATTCAAACGTATGTAATCATCACTAATTTGTTAATTTGCTCGTGCCGTCAAAAATGACGGTATATATGAAACACAGTGAAATCAGCTTAATAGGACCAACGCATAATAGGACCATAAAAGGGCTGAATTTTCAACAAAAAAAAAAGCAAGCGAACACAAACTAGTGACCAATTTAGCATAAACTTATATTACATATTGAACCCCTATTTAAAAACCTATTGAGAACAAGAACAACAAGAAAAAGCCTGTCTGCTGCAGGGTCAAACTCCACGCCTACTTCTATTCCAACTGAAGATGATTACTGCAACTTTTTTATGGTATATATATCATCATCATCAGCCGTTATAAGTCCACTGCTGGACAAAGGCCTTTCCCATTTCCTTCCATGACAACTGTCTTGTGCTAGTCTCTGCCAAGTCTTACCTGCAAACCTTTCTATCTCGTCCCTCCATCTTGTGTCTGGTCTTTTTCTACTTCTTTTACTGTCCCATGAACACCTATCGGTTAGTCTTTTCCCCCATCTATTGTCATCTCTTCTTGCTAGGTGGCCAGCAACTCTAAGAGATAGAAAGAAAAGAAAGATCAACATGGATCAGAGAAAGGACTAGAGTGAAGGA
>VCCN01002362.1:28017-38116 GCA_006491835.1 Architeuthis dux
CTGTGGATTTGGAGATTAAGTTTTAATTTTTTGTTGTGTTAAAATGGCCTGCCATATTTTTGCTGTTAGGTTAATTTAAGTCTTTGTGCCTACAGGGCGAAATAATTTCCTCCCTACGGTTTAACAAATTTGACTTATCTCTAAAACTTAAGATCCTATATTTCTCTTCTAAGCAGATTAGACATTTACCCCTAAAGCTTATCTAGTGAGTATTTCCCAACTAATTTCGGGTGTGAGCCTTTTTTCTTTACTTCCCAAATATATTTAGATAGGAGGGGGTGCTAAATCTATACTTAGTGTGTTTGAAACTCATGGTGTGGTTTTATAGCCTACTTTTCAAATTCGATTTTGCCGGCCCCAGGTAATATTTTACTGTATTGGGGGCTTCCTTTATACGTATGGTCGCCTTATAAACTACGTTTTTTGTCAGACCCTGCCTATTTACGGGACACTGTTCAGGTGACTTACAATTACAATTAGGTTGTTTTTTGTTAGCTCTATCGTTATCGGTGCTAAGTAATTTTCTGTTTTGAGTGGTAATTATTTTTGCCATGTTGCTAGTGCAGCTATAGCTAAATTTTAGGGTGTTACGATTAAAGATCTTATTGAGTGGGTTACTTTTGACAAAATGCTTGTCTACTAATCTTAAGAATATTTTCCCAATGTTACAGTTCGCTGTTTTACAGTAGGGGGTTGCACCAGATACGCCTTCTTTTTCTGCTTTTATATTTTTTTTTGTGGGGGGGGATTCTGGACTAATTTTAGGGTAGTATTGTAACCAGAGAGACTGAGTGCCTTGTCGTAGATGCCTTTAATTTCACCGAATACCTCTGTGTTGGAGGAATTGCTAGCTATTGTCTTGTTTACGGATCTAGGTATTTGTTTTATTATGTTTGGGGGATGGTTAGACTTGGTGTTAATGTATAGTGGGGTTTAGTTTTCTTTAATGAATGGTTTGTACGTATTATTGTTTAGGTTAAAGGTGAGACCTAAATAATTAACTATCCTTATATAGGATGTTATATCGACACCCGACACCTTTTAAAACCCTAACTTTGCGTTTGTGTATTTTACTGGTTTTCGGACCATTACTACTTCTAACAACCATTAACCCGTCGTCCCTATATAGCCCCACCTCCCCCTTATCACTACATCTATTGTGTATATGTAATATGTATGGCCCTATTAAGTCCAATACATGGGCGGAGTCGAACGTCAAAAGGGGTGAAGTAATCCGTTTTTTTTTTATTCAGTTTTTACCGTTACTGTGTAGGATTGATTTTCTGCAATGCAAAATGATGTTTATATCATGTTCCGTCACCTTGGAAATCTCCTTTGCGAAGTTTAGGGCTTCCAGTAGTATCGATTTAGTTATTGATTGGTAAACATTGATTATGTCGAATTGACGTTTTGACATCCATGGAGTTGTCGAATGCAACGAGATACCAAATAACAGATCCGAAATCACAACTCCCGACGCAGCCCCCCACTACCCTCACTTAAAGCCAGTGAGCCACTTCATCCCAGAACTGGAACCCAAGGCACCTAACATGCACCTTCTCGAACGGGACGTCATCATAGTCCACAAAGTGTGCAGACAGGTCAACGGCCCTCACGATGCACCCTAGGCACAGAACCTGTCATAGTGGGCAATGTCTGTCTGGAAAGTGCTAACAGGCCACGCACTGTGAACACGTTCTACACAAACGTGTTGGAAAGAGGGCGCCCTACCATTTTCGAGCCGTGCCCCAATCTCTTCCAGATAAAGGAGATATACAGCAACAACCACGCTCCTGATCGCCTCGCAGCATGCTCAAAGGATAAACCAACCTGCAACAAAGAGGAAGATCACTTGGGCCGCACTGTATTCCAGCAGACAAAAGACGACAATAGAGTGGCGCCTACCATCGAAGATATCATCTTCTTGGAGATCATGGAACAAGGGCCGAGAAAAGATGAGGGCAACAGCCATTCAAATCATCCAGACGTCGCCTCCCATACAACAGGGCAGCCAGCCGACTATCTTCTCCCAAAGGCAACCTCGAGAGGAAATCAGAAATGAGGGAACACTTTCTCTCTTTCACGGAGAAGATATTAGAAAATGGTCTTCGATTCTAGCGCCCAATACAACGGGGTATCACCCAACGACGTCCTGTTTACTGGGCCTGATCTCAACAACACCCTTTTAGGAGTGATTATCCGTTTCCGCAATGAATCCGTTGCCATAACTACGGATATCGATCAAATGTTCCACTGTTTTCTCGTGAGGGAAGAACATAGGAACTGTTTACGGTTCCTGTGGTTCCAGGACAACGACCCAAGCAAAGACATCATCGGATATAGGATGAAAGTCCACGTTTTTGGTAACAGCCCATCTCCAGCCGTAGCCATACACTGCCTCGGGTACTCGGTTAAGGAAGGACAACCAGACTATGACTCAGAAGTCAAACAATTCGTGGATCGTGACTTCTATGTCGACGACGATTGGTCACTTCCTACAGCCGAGGTCGCAGTCCCCATGCTCCAGAGGACACAGGATGTTCTTGCCAACTCAAACATGAGGCTGCGCAAGATCGTCTCTAACAAGAAAGAGGTTATGGCTGCCCTTCCATCTCAAGATCACGCAAACGAGCTCAAAGACTTGGACCTGGGCGAAGATACACTGCCAACGCAACGCAGCCTGGGTCTCAACTGGGACCTCAAGACAGACATCTCGACCTTCAAGGTTGCTAATGAAGAGAAGCCGTTTTCACGCAGAGGTGTACTATCAATGATATACAGCCTCTACGACCCCTTGATATTTGGAAGTGGAGTGGAGAGACTGGGATTGCCACAAGAAATGGAAGAACTCTAGGTTGCATGGAGAGACTCACTAAAAGCACTGGACAATCTCCAAATCCCAAGGACCTACACCAAAACATCGCCCTCAGAAGCTTCACATAAAGAGCTATGCATCTTCTCCGATTCATCTATGAAGGCAATAGCTGCTGTCGCCTATCTCCAGGTCACCAACAGCGATGGAAACGTGTGAAAGGCAAAAATGACTCCATGGTCCTAACCGTCCGTGCCGCTCATCTCCTGGGCACCACTTGGCTCAGTGGTCCTGCATTTCTGTCGAGCTCACCCCAATGTCTCCCTGTGAAGGACAGCTTGGACCGTATCAATCCCACTTTGGATACAGAAATCCGCCCCCAAGTGTCCACTCTAAACACATACTCCTCAAATATGCAGCATGGATCCCAGCGCTTCACAAAGTTCTCGACTTGGACGTCACTAAACCGTTCCATTGCTCACCATCCACACATTCCGTGAAGCCCAAGCTACTAGGAATAGTGACTGTAAAGGATGGCATCGTTGTCAGACAGCATGCTCATCATCCGAGTAGTACAAGAGGAAACCTATGTTCAAGAATTCATGAAGAGATTCCCCAAGACATTCATCGGCGAACACGGCCTCATAAGAGTTGGTGGTCGTATCAAGAACGCAGGACTCGGGCACGATGAAAATAACCCACTTATCATTCCCGGCAACCATCACATAGCATCCTTATTGGTGAGACACTATCATGGACAGACTCAACACCAAGAACGTCTCTTGACAGATGGAGCTATTCGTGCAGTTGGCTTTGGATAATTGGTGGCAAGAGGTGCGTGAGCAGGATCATCTACCACTGTGTTACAGGCCAGAGACTTCGTAGACCAATCCAAACACAGAAGATGGCTAACCTCCCAGCATATTGTCTCTGTACATAACCGCTCTCACCGTTACCAATGTCGGCCTGGATGTGTTTGGACCCAGGTGCGTCGGACAAGAGGAGGCCTCGCCCACAGCAAACGATGGGCGGTGATATTTACGTGTATGAGCACAAGAGCTGTTCATATCGAAGTCATTGAATCGCTGGATACTTCCAGTTTCATCAATGCTCTCAGGCACTTCTTCTCCATCCGCGGCCCAGCCAAACACATTCGCTCAGACCACGGGACCAATTTTATTGGAGTACCAGTATCTACAGACCCAGACGACCCCCTCATACTCATGCCTGTCACCCTCCTCATTCAGAATGTGAGTGCACCTTCTGCTCCCGTTGGCGAATTTGGGGTACACGACCTTTTTAAACGTCAGTGGAGATACATCCAGCACCTGGCACAAACATTCTGGGACAAATGGAGGAAGTAATACCTCTCCTCCCTTCAGACACGAAGGAGGTGGATATCTGACAAACCCAATATTCAGCCAGAAAGCATAGTGCTCCTCAAGCAAAGTCAAGTCAAAAGAAACGAATGGCGCCTGGGACTGGTCACAAGGACTGGGACTGGTAAAGTACGCAAGGTAGAAGTCAAGATCCCCAAAAAAGACGGATTCAAATCCTTTCTTAGGCCCATTACAGAGACTGTTCTTCTCCTCGCTGAGGCCTAGATGATCGGAGTGGCGTTTAATTACGCCAGACGGGGAGTGTACTATTACGTTTATTTGGGATGTACTGTTACGCCTTTTGTTTTAGTCTGCACTTAGTGGACATTTTAAGTGAGGGGACGGAATTACGTTAAACACCGGTTTGGCAGGTTGTTGCCTTAAGCACCGCTTTGACAGGAAGTCTATCAGAGATAAGCAGAACGTTTGTAGCGTGGTTCAACAGGAATCCAGATGAATCCACATGCATCCGACGTCTTTTGGTAGCATCTCAATTTGTTTCCTTTTTCAGTTTCTCCATTTTCTTTGTCAGTAAACCTGTTTACAAAATCCAAAACTATCTCCAGAGTCGTGATGAACGAAAGGAGTTTAGCTAGCTGTCGAAGTTTACTGAACGTATACAGAAAACAGTACAACACTAATCAATGTTTGTATAACATTTACATAAAATCATCAACCGGCAGAATATTGGAAGAGGCAAGGGGAAAAATGAGACGATGCATACATAGGATGAGAGAAGAGCAGAGACACTCATGGAATTTCCATGGGTCCAGCTGGTAGTTATATTATTATATTATGCCGATGTAAGTTATGCCGATGTAAACAAGTGTCTGACAGACAGGCCTCTTACTCATCAGTCTTATACTCCAAGAGTAGTTAACACCTCATATAATTGTATCGGCTCATTTTACAATATTCTTTTGTATTATTGGATCCTGGCGTCGTGTCTGAAGATCTGTAAGTAGTAACCGACTCACTTTATGCAACAATGTTGCTCCTGTAAGAATCAACGATCGACCGAGTGCATTGCCTCCTGCGTAAAGCCACCTATTCTTTTTTGTGTTCCACTCATGATAACGAGCCGGAAAGCCAACAATTCTGTCTCTGTTTTCTCGCCAGACTCTGCAAAAACAAAAACATTTGTGCTAAGGTTCGTCCTGTTGATGTCATTAAGAGCGTTTAGTTTCAACTAATTTCATCCAAAAAGATTTCTATTAGAAGCAAAGGTATCATATATTTCAAGTAATTGTTCTAATCAATCAACCCTACCTTTACCCTTAAATTATTTAATCAATCACCACAAACCTCTGTAAAAAGCCTTTCAGTAAATTATATTCCCTTTACTTTTCAAACAATTGCTCTAACCTATGAATAACCCTAACCCTAAATTATTTAATTAATCACCACAAAATCTGTATAAATAGCCTAATAATGGGAAAACAACAACATTACTTTACCAAACGAATATTATCTTGGTGCAAAAATACTTTGATGCTTATTTTGGAAGAAACTATTGTTTAGCTATGTTCATGGAATATACCATTTTAAAGCGTGAATGTGACTCTATTTCAGCTGAAAGTTTTCTTTTCACTATTTATTCTGGTTTATTTGAGGTTGTCAAATCAAAGATGAATAAAAAGCAAATTCGAGCAATGTTGTTGTACGAGTTCAGAAAGCAGCGGAAAACTGTTCGCAATATCAACAAGTATTTGGCCAGGTGACCGTCAACGAATGTATAGCTCAACATTGGTTCCAGAAACTTCGAAACAGAGACGTGGACATGCTTCTGTGATTGACGACATCCAATTGAGGGCCATTATTGAGGCGGACCCACGCAAAACAACTCGAGAGTTTGCAGAGGAACTAAATGTTGAACATTCCGTTACGAAATCTGCTCTGTGCTTCTTTTGCGCAACAAAAACGATTTCTTGATTGCCTTGTAATATGTGACGGAAAATGGATTCTGTACAACAATTGACGGCGTTTCTGTTTGGTGGTCGGCAACTGGAATCATCAACTACAACTTCTTGAATCCTTGCGAAACCATCACAGCAAAGAGGTATTGCCAGGCAATCGACAAAATGCACCAAGAACTGCAACGTTTACGTCTTCTCCAAGAAAACGCCCGACCATATGTCGCGCGACTACCACTTTTTCAGGCATTTCAATCACTTCCTGCTAGGGAAAGTCTTCAAGAACCAAGCAGCAGGTCAAAACGCCTTCGAAGAATTCATTGCTTCCACGACCCCAGTATTCTATGCTTCCGGAATAAATGGATTTGTTTCTAGTTGGCAGAAATGTGTATATTCTGAAGGTTCTTATTTCGATTAATAACTTTTATTTTAAGCTGAGTTATACTTCTTTAAGGTTTATGGGGAAACACCGCAATTACTTTTGCACCAACCTAATATTTTAGATTACATCCCGTCTGCTTCACGTGGCTTCGCGTATTTTACAGAAACCGGTATATTCGTAGCAGCCATTAACTTTCATTTAACTGTAGCTAGCAAGACAAATATCCATATATGAAAACTTCAAAATATTGAAAATAATTCGGCACAGAATATTTAAAAAATCTACCCCACCAAATTCGATATTTTCTCCTTTTTTTAATATTATTAGGAACTTTTCTTTCTCTTAAGCACTGTGTGAATAGCTGTGTGTGAGTATTTTTGTGTATAGTTTATATATGTTTGGTAGTAGTGTAATCGGTCGGTAGTTGCCGAGGTCGTGCTTATCTCCTTTCTTTTGGCGTAGGATTACTATTCATAGGCAAAAGTTCTTAGGAACTTTTCTTTCTCTTATACATTGCGTGATAGCTGTGCTAGTCCTTTGTGCAAGATCTCTCCTGCATCTTCTAGAAGGTCTGTCGTTATGCCATCCTCGCCCGGGGCCTTACCGAGTTTCATATTTCGTAGACCAAATCCTACTTCTTCTACTGTTAAGTCTGGGATATCGCTAGTATCTATAGGTTTATTAGTTTGTGGTATTTCTAGTTTTGAAGCGTACACATTTTTATAATATTCTTCCGTTAGCTTTGCCAATTTGTCTCTATTTATAATACTTTTGGCATTTATATCCTTTAGTGCAAGCATCTGTTGCTTGCTGGTATGGTCTGCGGACCGGGCGTGTTTTAAACTCTTTCTGATGGCCTAACTATCTATTTCGTGTTTTTCTTTCTTTTCTCATTCTTTTGTTTATTAGTTTTTTAAGTCTGCATTTTGGTTTTCGTCTTCTTTAGTTTTATCTTCATATTTCTTCTCTGTTTGATTAGTTTTAATGTTGTCTTAGAGTATTTCCCTGTGTTATTGTTTACGTTTGTATTGCTTACCCTCTCTGCTGCTTCCTTAATTATATTTGTCAGACTATTACTCTTTTCCTCTATCTCACTGTCGGTATGCCATAAGGCCCAATTCACAACTTTTATAGGCTTTGTGCTGACCTATGTGTTATTGCCATAAACTATCATATGTATAATTGGCGACAATAAACTTCTTGTCATGATACTTCTCCATCTTTTCCAACAAAGATTCTACACAATACAAGCATATCCACATACTTACCTGAAAGCAAATATAATATCACGATTATCTAAGGTAATGTCGTCATCGACTGTAAAAACCGCTTGTGTCCTGATCACATCAAACGGGAGGAATCGATTATTCAAACTGTTTTTGCCGTTGCCAATGACCTAAATGGAAAATGATAATCAGAAATCACAAAGAAAGCAGAGAAATGCATTACTATCAAATTAGTAATGTAATTTTTACTTCATATATATATATATATATACAGTAAACCCTCGCTATAACGAAATAATTGGGGGAGGGGTGTTCGTTAAAGCCGAATGTATGTTATACCCGACGGTTGCCCTTGTTCGGTATATAAGAAGTAAGTTCAGTAGTTCGCCGCATTTAATGATAAAATCCAAAGGCAGTTCGGTTGGCCCACGTTCTATTTTCGAAATAAGAAAGTTTGGCACAATAACGTTTTCGGGGACCCAAATTTGATTCATCCGAAATAATTATTTTTGGTTTGGGCTATATTGTTTATCTTTCAACTGAATTTTGTGTCTTTCTTTTAACACAAAATAAATAAATAAATAGTTTTAAATTTTATTTAATCAAATCAAAACAAGGATGACACATTCAAAATAAACCTATATTATAGCAGCGTAAATTAATTTTACCATGAAAAAGTATTTGAATATTTCAACACAAATACATTATAACTTTTCAATAGTTTTTAACCGACTAATTTGTTCTAGTATTCAATTGTTTCAGGACCGCTTAAGATAAGTAAAAGAAATTGAAAAAATATATAGGTATGAGCAAGTTGAAATAGATAGATCGCCAGATATGAAGAGACTGGGATAGATATGCGTAGACTGAGGTACATATATGGACAGATTGAGTTAGACAGGTAGATATGAATCGACCGAGGTAGAAATGAACAGACTGACACAGACAGATATATAGCTGTGAATAGACTGAGAAAGACAGACAGATAGATATATATGGGTGGGCTGGGATGGACCGATAGATAGGTAGTCATGAGCCGACTGAGGTAGATATATGCGTAAAATACACATACATAAGCATACATACACCCCCACACACATATATACATGCATACATATATATATATAAATTTAAATTCTCGAAACTGCTTAGTAAATGGTAAACAACCGATGAACCTTCGAATTTAAATGTACTTTAAGTTTTAATTAATATAATATATGCTGGTAAAAGTATGTCTCTCGATAAAAGTGCTCGACTAGAATTGTCTGGTAAATTTGGCGGGCAGAATAGAGCACATGACCCGAATACAAAGTGTTTTTTTTCGAAGCGACTTTTCACTTCCATCGGGGAGACGGACCATGTAAGTAATACTAAAAACTATTTGTTTGGTAATGATGCATTTTTTTTATTTTAACATTTTTGTTGTGCCATTTGGGCTTATCCAAGTCCTCTTCCGACCTTCTCGCTTTTGAAAGAATGTATTGGTTATCTTTAGACCGCAGAAATTTACTAGCATGTTACCTCTCTCATTTCTCTGGCCCATTCCATATTTTCCTACACTAAATTCCCCGATGTTTCCTTGACCTACCTTAGCATTAAAGTCTACCAGTATTGTGTAGTAGGTCTTACTGATGTCGTCATAAAACTCTTCAATGTTTTGGTCTGAGCTTTTCGAAGTTGGCGCGAAGACCTGCATCACCTTTAGTGTGTATCTTTTGCTTAATTGTTATCCAAGCTATTCTGTCTGATATACTGTCAAAACTCATAACGTTGCCTGCGATGTTATTATTGACTAAGAATCCTACGTCACTGAATTTGTTATCCTCTCTTCCTTTATAATAGAATAGATGGTTACTTACCTTAAGCTTTAGAAGGATTTCTCCTTTTCTGTGGGTTTCGCTTATACCTACGATGTGTCAGATTGTCAAATTCCATTTGCAGTTGGTCTAGTCTATGGTCCTCAGTTACGCCACGAACATTGTAGGAGTAGATCTTCATATTGTTTAATTTGTCCAACACTTGCTGTGTCTGTTCGCATTCGAGTGCACATTGTCCGCAGGCACACGAAGCATTACGGTTGGACCTGTAGTAAGCGATGATCCAACAGGAACGCTACGATATTTATATGGTTGTTCTGTCATATTAGATTTGGGAAGGTGGTGGCTAATTCTAAATAGTCAAGCAAATGGCCAATTCTTTTAGAAATGCACTACTTAACCACAGAATGGAAATATTCTCTGCGTGTATGCACAGACGAGCTTTCCAGCTAAAAAGCTAAAGACACAAAATAAAAACAAAGTACCAAAATACTGCAGTGACCAAGTCACGAATGTCAACCACCCCAAATAGTTAATGAAATATTTAAGTATATATATACTTAAATATTT
>VCCN01002362.1:82696-92875 GCA_006491835.1 Architeuthis dux
GAAGTTAGTATTCAGCATTTTATGAGAAAACCAATACAGTTTCACGTTTTCGGCTGTAACCTTTTAATCTTGAAGCGAGTGTGTGATCGAATTGAGTTTCATGTGATGTCATCAGGGTGGGATTGTAAATTTTATAATTGTACAGCTGCTGTTGTGTTTCGAAATGAACCTAGGTCACTGCAGATATTCGTTTTCCGGGACGAACGATTCATTTTGTGTATTTATTGATGTTTTGATTGCTTTTTCCGTTTGTGTGTATGTTGTTTCTGTTTTCGTGTCAGGGTCTGATTGGTTTTGCAGTGAATGTGTAGGTTTGCTTTGTTGGTCCTCGGTGATATTTTTGCCGATTGCTTCTGAAGACTTCTGTTTTGCTTTTCTTCGAGAGTTGCAGCTAACTGTTCTTCAGCTTCGGGGAGTTTAGCTTTCTCTCTAAATCGAGGTATGTTAACCATTGCTGATTTAGTTCATGGCAATTTTGTGTGTGTGTATGTGTGTGTGTGTGTGTGTGTGTGTGTGTGTGCGGCAGCCTCGGCCCTTTCTTCCAACTCGTCAATCTTGGTTTGTTGCGAGTATACATATTTTTCTGGCGTCCTCCTCAGATAATGAGTTTAGTGATTTTTGGTATTTTGGGAATGGTGTGGCATCGGATCTGAACATATAATCGGTGTCGAAATCAGGCTTATTTCGTCAGCTCTCGACCTGATGTTGTGAATGGAAATGGTTTTCCACCGCTTTAACGAGTTTTTCGAAATGTGTCAGAAGTTGTCTGGTTGGTAGTGATTCTACCAAGTCATTTAAGTCATCCCCACCGAACGTTAGAAGCAGGGCCTTCTGCTTGACATCGTCGCCGATCATTTGTGCGAGAAGGTGTTTTAGACTTTTAGTTTTAACCTTTTGTTTGTTTGTTATTTAACAAAACGTGTGTGTTCAGGGCGATCGCCTGTGGGCAAACAGACCCTTCCCAGCTCCCACTTGGGGGTTCCTTATGGGGTCTGTTGGGTAGCTCTGCTTCGGCATGTTTATTGATATTAAGCATACATATATACATACATATATAAACATTACATTTAACTAATAGCCTTATCTCCCCCCCCTGGGCTAACCCCCCCCCCACGGTTAGGAACCACTGGCCTTTTAGTTGCTTCATACATTTGTGAGATGTTGTATTATGACTTTATTTTAGGTCTATTAATTCTTTTAGTCATAGTCATTAAGTGGGTAATGAGTCACAAAAATAATCAAAAATAATCAAAACATTTTAGGGGTGGGGGAGCCAAAATGATCTTTGCCCCCAGTCGCTGAAAACCCTTATTACGCCACTGTAAAAGAGTGGTTCTCCCTAACTCTTTTTGTACCACACCGCCGTCCACTCCACGCCAAGCCTCGACCACCCCCACGTTGTGCTCAAAGATCGATGGACGAAGTCTGTGAGCTGGATTCGAACCGTGGACGAAAACCGAAGGCGGGTGTACAGTAGCAGGTAAGCCAAGACTACTGGAAAGAGGAACACGTGACGCTGCTATAACAATAACAAAGCATTTATTCGAAGATCAAGTTATAGATCGTCTTCTGTCTGGTACGGGAGGCAATGCGATACAGTACTTCTAAAATCTGCTTCAGGTCAGGATTATTGCCTTTCTTATGAGGCGGAGAAGATCTCAGTCCACTACTGGAAACCTCGCAGGGTGGGGGTGAAGGTCTAGAAAGCAGAAGCAAGCTCTGTCTGACTATGTAGTCTCTAGTTTTCAGTGGGATTTGAATAAGTTGCTTTCCGGTTC
Source organism: Architeuthis dux (assembly GCA_006491835.1). Classification (NCBI taxonomy): domain Eukaryota; kingdom Metazoa; phylum Mollusca; class Cephalopoda; order Oegopsida; family Architeuthidae; genus Architeuthis; species Architeuthis dux. Next base: position 84,475 of record VCCN01002362.1, read on the forward strand.
TACCATACTACAGTATAATGCTTCTGCCATCTCCGCCTCAGATAACAAAGTGACAATGCGTCACCAGGCAGGTCTTTTCAAATCTGCCTGAAAAACAAAATCTACCCTCTTTTATGGGCAAGCCTCAATTCTAGGGTTGGGTCTGCCGATGGGGAGACACTCAACTCCACTGGTCGCTTCTCCATTCACCTCGGGGTACACCTGTATTCAATGTGTCAACAACCGCCGATCAAAAGCCCTGTCGAGGACACTGCCCGTGTTTCACCTCAAGTCGGCAAATGTACTAAAATCAAGCTCGTCCTTCCACCATCTGGCATTTCTCTTGAACAGTTTCCATTTCAAGGCAAACACGAAAGTGCTTATTCTGATACAACGTATGTCTTGTGTACTTGTAAAATCTAGCATAACCATAGTATCACAGTTTAGTGCTCCTGCTGATATACATATAAAACAGGTGTGTTACCTCCAACACTCCTTAGTTACCTTAGTAGTTTACCAGTCTACCTGCAACTTTTGTCTGCCCCAGTAGTCCAAACGGATTTATTGCGAGAGGAGGACGAAATATATCTGTCGCTTTCTTTTGAACAAGTAAGTTTTATAATTGAGATATTTAATTGCTTTAACAGAAGAAAAAAAAGGAAAGAAAAGTGGGAAATTGAAGAAGTGAATAAATAAACCTTTAGGTTTGTACTTTGTTGGGCCGCTGGCATAGAACGATTGTTAGCTCGTCCCACAAGCCAATACTACAGTACTAGTGAGTTTGATCTTCACAGTGTGCACCACTATGGCTTTGTGTCATGGAGTTGCGGCTTCCACCCGCCTTCGGTCATTCGTGGCCGAGGCCATATATAATTATGTCTAGTTCCAGGGGATCCGTTCCCCCAGGTTGCACACCCACCAAGGTTCCTGGAGCCCCGGGTAAGCATAACTTCAGCGCCCTAGAAAGTATAGTAATCCGGACTACTCTTACCGGCCACCTAAAGTTTTGGGAGTTCGAACACTTGAAACATTTAAATAGGATGAGTTTATTCAAGATGCCAGTCGAGGGGTGTTATTTAATAGGAGTATTGTTAGCAACGATTTACATTGATAGCTTGCTTAGTGTCGCTAATCTCTACACAGTAGCATGTCTTCTCTTTAAAGGTAAGTGCTGCACTATTACAAAGCTTAACTTCAGAACAGTGAATTTATTGACTCAAACTAGTAACCATGTATTGTATTTAAAAGCGCATTAAAAATATATATTTAGGGTGACCGGTGACCCTAATATCGGCACATTTCTTTAAAATAAGAAACGTGTATTAATCTCCTTCCTTGCTTCACTAAAGCAAATGACCAAACGTTGTGGTAACAAATATATAGCCATAAAATAAGATTTTCTATTAATTGTAGTAATTCATAGTAGCCTTTTATAGTTTTATTAATTTTATATATTTTCAGTTATTTATAATAATAAATATTTTAAATTTCAGTCAGATGTTTTTTTTGATGATTATTATCATAAAAAAGGGCTCATCTGCCAGGTAGACGGGAGCTTATGTTGTAATATCGGTATATGCCGATATTATGGAACTGATATGCCGATATTATGGAACTGATATGCCGATATTATGGAACTGATGTGCCGGAATTACAACCACCCCTATGGTTATGAAAGCGTTATAATATCAGCATTTTTTTTAATGGGGGATCTATAGCACTGGAATCGGTACTACCACCCAAAATGTGTTTACATTTAATGTCCATATTCTAATCTATATAAAATTATAGATTTGGGGGGAGGGAGGTTAAAATCCATACATTGTCAAGAATTGAGTTTACGCTAAGGACGCCGATAAACGCTTCCCGTACGGTATCTATATTTTTATTTTAGCTCCATGATATTTATTGACAATGTAATTAATCGTCTGCGCTGGAACTATCAGCTTAGCGGGTGAGATTGTAGTAGTTTTCCATAACTGCTTATATTCGTTTATATTTATTAAATGAATAAAAATAAAACGCTTTCATTTCGTCCATATGGGTGGCAAACTGGGCACCCGCACCCCTTTCGCATCGAAAATTTATCCTACAGGCCAAAGGTTTTTCATTTTTTACAGAGAAGTCGATGACCGGTCGCATTATTTCGTCTGTTCGTCCAGACAATTTTACTTATTTAATTCAATTGCACGTCAACGAATTGTGTTTCACAACCCCAAAATCTACAATAATTTCGATTTATTTTTTTTTTGTTGAAAAAGCAAGTACTGACTAAGTCCCGCCAAGTTTTTTTTTTTTGTTTGTTTTATTGCACTTTTTATTTTTCCGATTCATTGGATAATTTTCAGAATCTCCAGAAGAGGTTGCGAATAACATTTCAACTGATTTAATTCTTTAACTTTATAGAAAAGTAAATATTTTTAAAATCTGGGTGTGATTCCTTTAAAAATGTTGTAATGCAGATAATTACGACCCATCGTTTACGCAATGTAAACAACTTTTCAAAGACAAAATTCCCCGGTTCTATACATTAGACACAAATCATTTTTATAACAGAATTCTCTCTAATTCTTCTTCTTACCAATGGCACGAGATTATCGCAATAAAATTAACATGTTTACAAGTTTCGAGCGTTTGTGTCGAGACATGTGCGGAGGTGTGCTTAAATGCTTACAAAAATTACATCTTCGACCTGACTTAATCTTTGTTTCTGGGTGTGTATATCATTATATTTGAAAACAAACAGATTATATTACGATACTGCAAGAACATAATTATCATAAAGAAAATCGGTTTCAGTTAATGAATTTTCGACGTACTTCTATACATACTTCTCAACACGAAAAGGAACACTAGGTGGGCTCCTGAAATAGTGCACACCTAGATGCCTTATTTTTATTGCTTTCTCCCAATCTCACCGTCCGCCCATTGTTATATCCTTATATTGTTATAACTAGCTGTGGGTGTGCGTTGTCATCTCAGCACAACTGCAAAACATTTCATCACAGGGGATAGAAAAATTAGTTTCCCATTATGATCATTGAGTAAACTTAATAATATCAAATTAATATGTATGATAATTTCTTGAGTGGCGCAAACCTCGAACACCAAGAATATACTCCCCTGAAAAATATCATAATTACTTTGAATTCAAACTAAGATTTTTTTTAAATTTCATATTTGAATGTTTATACATAAATTTCGTGTACTTCTCAAATCTGGGGAACTCACGAGTTTTGATATCGATATTTGTGCAAAAGTTCTCGGCAGTCTTTTTTCCCTCTTTTTTAAAAACTAGAAACTGAATACATAACTGGAAACTTTTGCACTCGCTGAATATTAAAGCTTAGCTTAGTACGGCCTATTCGGGAAGGAAGAGTGTGTGTTTGCCAATTTTCCAAGTGAGGGGAGCCTGCCTGCCAGGAAAATTACCTTTCAAAGTCTTCGCTTTTTGCCTGGACTCGAACACCGACATCTGGCGCTAGTAAGAAATATACAGCTATATTATGATATACTGCCACAAAAGGTTATTCACCTGTGCGGAAATGTAAGTGATCCTGGTCACCTTAGGAAATAGGTATATTGCATAAGAGTCTGACAAACAGGATGTGCATGACACCTGCGTAGAGGTTCGAGAAACATATAAAGCAGAACCGAACGCAGACAGAAAGGTCGGCACTCAAAGAAGAGACCGCTGTCCCTGTTGGGGACAGACTGACGGTTCTCCTTATCTCTCTCCCACTCTTCAGTCTCCGGCCGACAAGGATGTATGCTACGAAATAAAAATATGTCCAGATATTTTTACAAGCAAGTCTTCGAGTTTCCTTTCTATCCAAGTCCAGGACACCCACGTGAAAATGTACTCTCTCTTCATGCATAAATCTTTACTCTTTGAAGCTTTATAAAGACTATTAAAAACCTTGGATTTTGACACTTATGGAACAAAAGCAACGTACGAGGTTTGTTCGGAAAGTATCCAGCCATTTAATATTTTAAATATATAAAATGTAAACAATTTTTCCTTAACCAATATCCAATCGATGAGGACTTTTGGAGATATCGTGTGGACAGACATATATCTATGATGCCGATGGGGTAATTGTAAAAAGAAAATCCTTAGTAAGTATCATAAAACAAGATGATGGTACTCAGACAATTAGTTATTCTAAAAGCCTGAATGTACTTTTCAAGAAATGGTGAATCTTACTATACTTCTCCAAATGTCCGTCTGTATGTGACCGCATTACCCAAGGACGGTTAGAGCTATTGCCAATTCTGTGGGTTACTAATGGGTCCGGGAGCATGTTTTTAGCATATTAGTTTTTGAAAATTCACAAGAGAAATAGTGTGGGGTCTGCATTCGCACTCACTCTGATAATAATGATCAGAGATATTGAATTAAGGTACGCCTAAAAAAACAGATCTGGGATGGTTTTCAGCTAGTTAATATAGTCATACACATTCGAGATACGACTGTTTGCTGAGAGGACATTGCCGAATAGTATAGATAGATTTGTTATGTGGTCATAAAATTTTGAAGCCGCTCATTTGTATCAATAAATGTCAAGTTAAGTGAAAAGAGTTATATCTTAACACATGTCCACTGCGGACTTTACAGTTACAAGACTGTTCAGCAACCAGGGGGTACCCTAACCAATTGTAAGCTTTTGAATTGAAAGGGCTCATCAAAATGGTTAAATTTCTTTCGCTTACAAGGTGTTCAGAAAATAAGTGTTGCTCCCCTTTTTACGTAATTTGAATCGGTTCATAGCGATCATATGAATTCAAAATTTTATTTAATTTTTTAAATAAATAATAAGCCATTTTATAGCCGAACGAAATGTTGGGTTCATTAAACCAAAAAGACCCAATTCATCCAAAATGTCAGGATTTTGCCAAAATAATTTTAAAATATTTGAGCCTCATTTAAAAAAATCTAAATTTACATCTGTCACCAAAACCAAAATAATTTAAATTTAGATGTAAAACATCTACGTTTAAAATTTGAAACACCGCAGACAAACGTAATTTTCAATATATTTTAAGTTTTTTCCAAATCCAGTCCAAATGTTGTTCGTAAGTGTTTTTCTTGTTTTTGCTAGAAAGAATAAAGTCCAAATATTTGATAAAGACAAATTTCAACGTAGAATTGTACTCTTAAAAGTCAAATTACATTTTAAAATAAGGATTTTTACATTAGCCGCCATTTTGTAGAACTTTTCGAAAATTAAAAAATTTCCAAACTCTGTAATTTAAAAAAATATTAAAAATCAAGTATTCTTCCTATGGGTTTGTTTAAATTATAAAAACTTAGTTTAAAAAATTAACAGAATAATTACGATTTTCTTCGCAAAAACAATATTAAATTCCGTTTCTTTTTTTTCGCGTGGGTGGGGATTAAATATCTGTCAACAGGGTCGATTTTGAGTATTTTACGAGAAAATCTGTCAACATAAAAAGCTGCAGGTGCCGTGTACGGAAAGCAATAACTCTACTACAGTTGTCTTCTCTTCTCCCGGAATGAAGGCCACCCGTAGAAAAAATATCGCTCACTGAAATCAGAGCCAAAGAAAATTAATTAAAAAAATGTCAAGCCAGTTTCTGTTTCGATTTTTTTTACATATGATTAATCCACCATATTTTAAAAAATTGAGTGATCGCAACAGAAACAGTAAAAATTTGAATTTTCAAAAATTTTCGATTTAAAGAAAATCTCTATAAAAAGATTTTAATGCTAAGATTGTTTCTCTTTTTATGGAAAATTATATTTGACCAAATGAATGAAAAATATTGCCAATTACATACCTGTCAAGTCTCACGCATTTTGTGTGAGACTCACACATTTTGATACGTTTTTACGGTCTCACGCATTAATGGAAAATTCTAACACATTTTATAAAAAGTATAAAATTCTCACGCATTTTATGAAAAGTGAGAAATTTTATAAAAAATAATTTTGTTATAAAAGTGTTAATGATTTTAACCAATTAAACGTGCCCGGAAGTGCTACTGCGGGACTGTGATTTGCTGCAGGCCCCCTATCTGTCGCACGCCGAAAGGGTCTATTCATTCCATTCGCACACATGTTAGGAGTAACATCGGAAGTTCAACAATGAGTATCGAAAATCTTTACACAGGCTGCCCGCCAACGAAAATGAGATTGAATGAAGCTATGACTTACGGTTCTCACTCATCTCAGGTATGCAATTAGAATATTTTTTCTTCAGTTTTTTACATTCCTAATTAAGACATTTTTCAATAGCTTTTTCAAAAAGGCCAGCAGAATTTATATTTTCAGGGTCTTGACTTTCATGATGTGAAAAATCGGCGTGATCGTAACATAATAAATAAAACAAATCATCAAATGTTCGAATAGGGTTGATCACAATGAAAAAATATTTTTTTCCCGAAATTTGAAATAGAAAATTATTTAAACTAAATTTCATCCTTTATTAGATAAGTATTGAACATTTTATTAAAATCCAAGAAGTAGTCGATGTGTTGTAATTTTTTTAAATCTGTTTTTTTGTGCGTCAAAAAGTGGAGAAATTTACAATGCAACTGTTTACAGTCTGCGCGTGACTTTTCCGTAAAGTAGGTCAAAGGTCCGCAGAGATACCTATCAATGCTATGTGACATTTCTGTGTAAGTGACCCCAAGTGACCCCGATCACCTCAGGAAATAGGTATATTGCGTCAGTGTCCAAACAGGAAATGGGGACCGTTGATTGATACCGCGTAGGCGTTAGAGAAACTATAAAGCAGACCCGAACAGAGAGCGGGGGCGGACAGAAATCTCGACACTCAAAGAAGAGACAGACACCAGCGGACGAGACTGCTGTCCCTCTTGAGGACAGACTGGCGGTTCTCCTTATCTCTCTCCGACTCTTCACTCGCCGGCCGACAAAGATGTATGTTGTGTAATACAAATATGTCCAGATATTTTTATAAGCAAGTCTTCGAGTTTCCTTTCTATCCAAGTCCAGGACACCCCACTATACAACTTACACCGATTTGGTGTTTTTGCTGACCTGATACGCCGACAAGACGTATTTTGAAACAACCTGGGGAACTGAGAAATCCACATCCAGAGAAATATACCACGGGCACATGATGTGAGGGTTACAGAGAGAAGAGGAAGAAAAGGAACGAATCACTAGACGTATAAATGAAAGATTAATTTGAAAAAAAAGGACAATTAAGGACAATCAAGGTATGTTTGAAGACTCTTTTTGTTTTGTGCCTGTGAGGGAACGAAAAAAAAAAGATTTTCCTAAAAATCTTTATCTCTCTCCGACTCTTCACTCTCCGGCCGACAAAGATGTATGTTGTGTAATGAAGATATATGTCCATATATTTTTATAAGCAAGTCTTCGAGTTTCCTTTCTATCCAAGTCCAGGACACCCCACAATACAACAAAAAGTGACTTCATTCGTTTAAGTAAGTGTCCATTGTTTCAAATGGTGGGAGGGAAATATTTTTATCAGCAAAACTGTTACTCTTAAATGGAAGTGTCCATTGTTACGGACAGAGAAACAAACAGAAAAGGTCACTGTTCATTATATAGATTAGAAAATTGAATTTTCTATAGTTTCAAGTAAATGTGAAACCTTATGAATATTATTGTAAAAATGAAAAGAGTTTGTTTATAAAGTCAGTAACAATATCCTGTATAAATATGTACATTTCTTCCATTATAGCTCGTCGAAAATATCTCGGTTTGGATCCTGGAAAACCTGAAATGTTTCATCTGATGAAAAAGATGCATGTCAAATGTCTACAGACTTATCTGGTCGTTGTCATGGGATTCGCTGTTTTGTGTTGCATCGGTTTGTATCGATGGACATTAAAACATGAAGACTACATTTCACGGACAAAATGCACCATGGAAAAGTGTTTTCTCAACAGCAGGTGTGGATTTACGTCAAAATTTAAAGCATTTGTGTACCCTGACAAAGGGGGAGGAAAACCCTTTAAAAACTTAATTTATGGAAAAGAATATTTCACAGATGATCCTAATCAAGCCTGTGTATTTGTTTACCTTTTCGATAAAAACGCCACAAATTTACCTAAATTAAAATATTGGGGAGAAAATGGCACAAACCATCTAATCATAAATTTGGATAATAGCAATATGAGATCTTTCAATACCGAATTGTCTTTACTTGTCCAACCTACATTTTCATCTCAAAACTTCCGACCAGGATTTGATTTTCTCTCGCCGTTATACAACGAGACATTGTCGCACAGAATAGTGGAGTCACTGGCACCCATGTTCCCTCTGAAAAGAAAATGGCTGCTGTCATATATGGAAAGTTACGACTCTCCTTTGAAAGACGTCGGCGTTTCTGAAGAAAATAAAGAGAAACTGTGCAGATTCATGAAAACATTGGATAAAGAAGCTTCGAAATTACCGGGTAAG
>VCCN01002362.1:132395-144864 GCA_006491835.1 Architeuthis dux
CATTGTGAATGCGACGGTCACACAGTACACAAGCTCATTCAACCAGTGCATTTGTTCCCCTCCCTGGAGCAGGCCTTCTCACCGAGAGTTTGAAAGCTGGAACCTTATAGAGGCTTGGAGTCAAGGAGTCACTATGAACAGTGACAGCTTAGGACAAATCACAGATTAAGCACTCCCTAGTTCCTTAACTGACAGCCGATATCTGGAAATCCCCCCTCCCCCAAAAAAAGTGACGCCCATGTCAACTACACTGATTTTACTAAATTTTCTATAATTTTATAGTTTAATAAAGTAATGAAAATTAAGTTATTCTAACATTGCACAAAATTTTGCTATTTTACATTTGATGCAAAAGTGAGTAAGTGATTAAAAATCTAAGAACAATAAGATGTGACACTCTCCCCAAATCTCCCTTTTTTCCTCAGGTTGACCAGTTGGAACAATCAAGTAAAGTATTTACATTTAATGGGGAAGAAACAGATAAATCCTTTGATGTTCCACGACTTCAAGTCCCACATCTCAATCAGGAAAAGTCACAGTATTTTAGTCTAGTACAGAGTCTATATACTGTGTCAGACAAACAATTTCACCTTAAGAGGAGCAAATATTGTATAGGCCAAAATGTTGAGAAAAAACAACAAAGATGAGAATAGTCAAAATACAACCATTTGTTTAAAGATTGTGGCATACCACCATTTGTTTAAAGATTGTGACATACAACATTTGTTTAAAGATTGTGGCATAAAACCATTTGTTTAGAGATTGTGGCATACAACATTTGTTTAAAGATTGTGGCATACAACCATTTTTTAAAAGATTGTGACATACAACATGTGTTTAAAGATTGTGGCATACAACCATGTGTTTAAAGATTGTGGCATACAACCATTTATTTAAAGATTGTGGCATACAACATTTTTTTAAAAACTTGTGGCATACAATTTTTATTTTTAAGGTTCTGGCATACAACATCTTTTGGAAAAACCTTTTTAAAAAGTCTTTAGTATGTCAACATTAACCATACATATCAAGAAAATGCTCTGGCTCTCTCCTCTTGAGATGTACTGTTTTAGTAAAAGATTCCCAGTGCCCAGATAAATAGTTTAAGACTCATAAAACAACCAAAAGTCCCTAAAGGCAAGTAGCAATAGGATGAAAGTAGCAGGCCTCATGGAACAGAAGAAAAAAAGCTGAAAAATAATCACAAAATAAAGAAAAATAATAAACTTACAGGAACATGGAGAATGATTTAGAGAGATATCATCAATTGCCATATCATTCTGGTAGTTGGGACCTTTTATCGCTGTGAAAGCCACTTTCAGATTAGTGTTGCTTGGCAACAGGATACACTCCGATTTCCAGGATTCATCTTGGTTACCTGTCCTATTCCATACCACAGTCTGTTCACCATTGTTCAGATGAAAAATGGTCAGTTTGAGTGCGCCCATACCATTGCCAAACATATGATAAAAGAAATGAAGACTGCTGGTTTCTTTTGTCTGGAAATGAGGTGATGTTAAGGTAGCTTCATCTCCTTCTTCTCCATCTGTGCCTTCAGTGTACATGTAATAGCCTGCACAAATAAGAACAATAAAAAGACTTATAGTCATGAAAGAGGAATTCCTTTTATTCAGCAAAATATAAGCGTACATAATAATCTATATAAAGGGTTTAAAAACTCAGGTAGATTATACAAAGACTGACATAACTTGCATTATACAAAGCCCCTCCCGCCAAAAAAAACAACAAATTTGCCTTTTTTTCTTGAATTGTGTTGACAATATCAAATATAGGAAGACGAGATTAAAATTGTTCAAACAAAAGTTGGAACTTTCAAAGTCTCAATGATATCTAATTTGGTGCAGAAGTTTTAAATCATCCACAAAATAATAATTAATACACAGGGAACTGAACACCCTATTAAGTGATGAAAATGATACTTTTTACAATTTGTGTTCCACATACACAAATACAAATATCTAAACAAAAATCTTGCATCCCTCCCAACAACAAAAAAAACACATTTATCTACTTTCTGTTACTCTGCATAAGTATCAACTTGTGTCTTACCTTCCTTGTTGTTATAATGATCACCTGACGGTCCAGTATCTGTTGATGGTGTATCTCCCTTTCCTCGGAACCAAGAAAAATCGGTTCCTTTTGTTCGGTATCCACATTTGTATGGTTTCTCAAAAGCGCAGGTCACATTGTTGTAAATTTCTGTAAATTTAAAAAGAGAAAAAAAAATTGTCAGAAAACAAAGTTTACACACAAATGAAGCATAAAGACAGCCGTTTCAGATAATCAAACGAGTTTTATTGAGCTGTTGTTTTTACAAGGTCTATTAAAATGTTCGTTGATGCCAGAATATTTACTCAAGGTGTCTAAAATCGTTTTTTTTTTTGTTTAGTTTTGGAGAACGTGGCTCCTATCCTCTCGCAATATGGAGGATGTTGACGCCTGTGCACGATGAGAAACTGGGTGCTATTCGTCATCACTTATTGATATTACTGACAATGTATGAACTTGACCCGCCCTCCTCTACATATTTTATAATTCAAGTAGACTCCCCTTATTTTTTTACTTTAACATAAAACGAAATATCGCCATTTTCTTTTTTGGAAAAAATCCATTTTTATGTGACAATCCCCCTCATTCCAGCTCATCTTTCACCCCCTTTGGGATGATATTGCCCCCGCTGAGAGTGATTGCACATAACCATTTTGTTATATTATTCTCGTCAATGGGAAAAAGAATCCATTAGCTAAACTGAAAAATTAGAACTATTAAAACAAGGGAAGTAAATGAGAGACAATTATAGACGATAAGACGAGTCGCCTCCCTTGATATACATAATTGTAACTTACCACAAGGAGTGATTTCATCGCTACCATCTTTGCAGTCTTGTTTGCCATCGCAAAGTTTCGTATTGTCAATGCACCTTCCAGAGCCACATTTGAATTCGTCGATATTGCACACTGTAACATGAATAAATCAAAATATATTATTAAACTAGCAGGGATACCCGACGTTGCCTGCGGGGGGGGGACTTCAAATTTGACAACACAATGAAAAATATGTTCTTTAATATATTCTTTTTACACAACACAACAAATGGAAAAGTTCACACACACACACTCTTTTTTGTTTTTCCAATATTTAAGCCATTTCCCTTCTCCAGCCATCTCCGGGTGAGATTTTGTCTGGTGCCGAGTCTGTTGTTGTGTGTGTGAGAGAGAGAGAGAGAGAGCATAAATATATGAGTGTGATAGTCAAGTCCCAGAAATAAGGTTTATGACAAGTGAAAATAAGATGGTCAATTTTAAGGCAGTGTATGAGATTCAATAGAATTTAAAATTAGACACTATATTTAATATTATATCATTATTTTTATATTTGGACATCAACACACATACACATAACCACAGTGCAATATTCCTAAAAAGTATAAAAAGAAACTTACCACAGTTAGTTTCATCACTGAAATCCATGCAGTTAATACGCCGATTACACCTTCCTGATGAATGATAACAGAGGTCTCCTGATGCGCAGGCAAACCAATTTGCATCACAGGCTAAAAAAATAAAGGAAGAAAGTCACATTAAAATGTGAATGATCAATAATAGTATAACAATTGCTGTTAAAAATGTTAGAAAACAGTGTTTGATTGGTCAAATAGTTTAAAATTGAACCAATCAAATTGAATCTCTTAAAGAGGCTTCAGTAGTGGTAATGTCCATTTTCAACATCTTAACTGTTAGAACGTGAACATCTCGTAAACATTTTGTAGGTATGAGTATTATTAAATTATTTTTGATTGGTCAAACATAGTTTCAAATTGAACGTTATTATCATGAGCCTATTTTAATTTGAAAAATAAAAGAACTTTGACAAAGCAAAGCAATTAAGTGAAAAGTTATTTCAATTTTTGAATGCTGAATCAAAGTATAAATACTCTAAATTATCTATTTAAAAAAGGGTTCAATTAATATACTGTATATATATTTGGAGTAAACATATTTGGTTTGTGACATCTAAGAACGACTAAAACAGACTTGCTCTCGTGACAATTGAAAATGATGTTCTCGAGAATTTACAAGTTACTGATGTTTTTAGAGGAGAAATTTGCTTCCAAGAAATTATGCAAAGCAACGGTTTGAATTTTAAATGTTGTTAGCCTTGTCAAAATAAATTTAATTTTTCTTTAATGGAAAATATTACTGGGGGCTTCGCAGTACCTGTAGCCCAAGGGCCAACAAATCTTAATCCAGCACTGTAAATGGGTGTTGAAACCTTTTATTGAATATTGCACAGTTTACAGATAAATGAATTTTCCAAGGAATAAAGTTCCTTGGTCAGATGTTAAAGGTATACACATGCATATGTACAGATACACCTTTGGTTTTCCATCACTTGTGGTTCAAAAACCTTGCTGAATTGATGATTATTATTGTGGGTTGAATTAATAAAAGATAAACTTACTAAGATTTGAACAGGCTCCTCGCTTGATGCTGATATCATCAAGTACAATGAAGGGCCGAGGTGTTGAATCAGGTGGAGCTCCAATGATGTCAAAATAGACTTCAGAGTCTTTTTGAAGAACTGGAAGGGAGACTTGTGCCTTCGCCCAAGCTGTAGCTTTGTACTGTGAATATGACCACAATGTTTGGGTTTGTTTTCCAGTCAATAAGCTGACCTTTGAAGGAGAAATCAATCATGGACAATCACAAAAAAGTAACATAAGAGAAGATTTTAAAAATTCCAAAGAAGCAGTTGGAAATACAGAAGAAGACATTTAATCACGGATAATGTTATCAAACTATTATTGTTATCAAAATCAGTCAGTCCCAAACAGTTTATTTAAAGTGAATTAAAAATTCATAATAATTTCATATTAATTTTGTGTAATGTAAAGTTGTTTATAACAATGAACTTAATAACATAATGAGTTTATAACAATGAATTTAATAACATAACAATGAATTTATAACAATGAATGTAAATTTATAACAATGAATGTAAATTGTTCTAATTTTATATCTTTGGCTTAATGCTATCAGCCAATTATTATTATCTAAAAGATCCTGTCCTAAAGTGATCACAATAAGCAGCTTTCCCTTTACAAAATGTTTTTTTTTAAAAAAGATATTTTACCTGCAATGAAATACATTGCAGGTAAAATATCTTCTTTTTTTGTAATCTTTTGTCTTGTAAACCTTTCAATTGTTCCACATCATATACCATGGCATTATATAATTGTTTTAGCTTAGGTTGTTACATATGAAATGCCATTTCTTTGCATGAAATAAACAACAAAAACGGTAAATATTTAATCAAAATATTTCCCATTTGAAGCAATAACCTTTCTCCAACGATTTTCTAATGATAATATGCCATCTCTATACAATTATTAAGCTACCTAACTTTATTTTCTGTCATCTATCTTCCAACCCTCTTTCTTATTAAACTACCTAACTTTTTTCTGTCATCTCTCTTCCTACCCTCTTATTAAACTACCTAACCTTTCGCTTATTTTATTATTGAAAGTGTTACCTTCGAATGCTGGCAGGAACAAGCAAAATGGTAACAGATTTTTTAAAAATATTCAATAAAAATTCAAGTTATATTGCTTTGTTTAAGATCTCAAAGAAATATTTTAAGAGGGGCCTCATAAGAATTGTTTCAGTTTTGAATTGTGGTCTCTTATGTACCTCAAGATAAGTATGATTTTGCAGAGTTTTATGAGTTAATTTAGAACAAAACAAAGTAATAATATGCTTAGCATCTAGTAAATTCATAAATGTTCACTATCATCTGGTTATCTGGGTTGAGAGATTTAACTAGTTTCAAGAACAGTTAACTCCCTTGGATTATTATTATTAATTTTTGACTAGAATTTTCTTTCATTTTAATTAGTTAGTGCTTTTTATCGCAACTTACTCAGGACATCAATCTAGGGCAGTGAGTAAACAGCTCGGATGGGAAAAGATGAAAGAAAATACTAGTAAAAAATTATTAATAATAATAATGGTTGACAATGCTTCATCTAATAAAAATAGATAAAGATGATATTTCTTGGATTATATTCGAAATAGTTCAGAATTGAATCTAGGCATTTAATCCGGACTTCCATGAACCTCTAAGTATTTGTTACCAGCATAACAATTTTTAGTGGCAAAAATTAGAGCCACTTGAAGCAAGTAATGGTAAACAGTAAGAAAATGAATTTTTTTCAAACCTGTAGTGTAGCAGTTGACTCATATTGAAAGAAAAATTGTAAGCAATGTGGTATGTTTCCAGACCTCAGTTGTAGTGTCATACGTAGTCGCCAAGGATCCATTGTTTTGTGGTATGTTGGTGCATATGCAAGCATACCTGTAGATAATAAGAAGTTAAATATTTTTTACAACACACGCACACAGAGTGTATACATATATATGCCTCTAACCCAAAACGAGTATGACACATTTAACAATGATACAGCAAACATATACAGAATAGAAAGTAGCATTAAAAAGTTCAAGAGATTATTATTGTTGTGTCTTCTTTCTCCTTCTTTTGTCTCTTGTTCTCTCATATTCATCAATTCTTTTCCTATAGACTTTTTTGTAAGCGCCATGAAATAATTGTCTTCATTTTTGACTATGCATTTGTGATATAAAGGATATATACAATTACTACTAAATGTAATAATATTAGATCCAGAGCCAATTACATCGCCTTGCTGTGATGTCACTGGCTACTGCTGCTGATTAAGTATTAAAACATATCTTGTTCGATCAACACGTGTCTGTCTTGTTCTTTAGCAACATATTCTTAATCTGTACCCATCTTCAATTACATAACATCATCAGCATATAATATTGATGATTATCTACTTTTTTCCTCCATTAGTCTACGACACAACCACGTTTCAGAGTATTTTTGAATGTGTCTTTTGTTGGGTAGTTTACAATGCTCAACAGGTTGAGTTCTATTAGCCAATTCACCATACAGCAAGTCTTTTACTGGTCTGACATTTGTGATGTCCTGCCAGGCTGCGCAAGGGAGCAAAGACCACAAGTTGCCGCCCTTGCCACAAACCCCTAAAACGGAAGGAGTCCCCAGTCATGTGCGAGGCAAACCGGGGGAAAATAAAGAGACATTCGAAAGCGAGAAGACAAGTCGGTTCTTCAGCGGACGGCGTTCAATCAACATCACAATCGCCTTTGTCCTTTGTTCCTTTTGCTTCATCCTTTTTCCCTTTCAGTGAGACTCCCACTAGCTGGGAGGCGGCTGGAAGACACTACAACATTGACCATTCTGGATGTATGGCCTAACCACCATAAATTATCCATACATAATTTTATATATATTTCAAATCAAGTAGTTTTAGAAAAAACAAACAGATGTTTCTTAGAAAACTGACTTGTAGCTAATACAAAAGAGAAATTTGACCAAATTGTAATTTCTGGATGTTTCAATTCACATATTCTTGCAACTGGACACTAGCAACCATCTTAGCAATCGCAAAAGGGGAGCGCTGAGACTCTCACACTGACACTGAATCATACAAATAGAAAAAGGTCTCATTCTTTTTACTCACCATTTGCAGTTCTTGTTGTGTGGTCAACAGTTTTAGCGATTCGACCAGGAACAATTAACCAGTCAAATTCATCATCTTTGGGTTGCCGAATGCCACATACAACTCCATTGTTGAATTCACAGTGGTAGAAAGAATCTGGAAAGTAAAACCATAGAGGAAAATCACAAAAAATGTTACAGCAGGTTTGGAAATATATTATAAAGATTTTTTTAAAATTAAAAATATATATATTAACTAAAGAAAAGTAAAGTGCATTTATATATGTATGCATGTATATATGCGTGTGTGAGTGTGTATGATGTATATGGGTTTCTGTTTCTATGAGTTTGTATGTTTCTGTGAGTGCATGCGTGTGTCTATATATATATGTATGTGTGTGTGAGTGTGCATAATGTATGTGTGTTTCTGTTTCTATGAGTGTGTGTGTGTGCATATGTCGCTATGAGTGCATGTGTGTGTGTGTGTTTCTGTGAGTGTGTATGTGTGCTTCTATGAGTGTGTATACATGTGTGTTTCCATGAGTGTGTGTATTTCTTTGAGTGCTTTTGTTTCTGTCAGTGTGTGTATGTTTCTGTGAGTGCATATGTTTCTATGAATGAGTTTATGCAGGTTTCTATGAGTATATGTGTGTTTCTGTGCATTTGTGAATGTGTCTGTGTTTCTGTGAATGCATATGCATTTGTATTTTTGTAAGTGTGTATGCATTTCTGTAAGTGCGTTTTCTATGTACATTACTGTGAGTGCATTGTATATGAGTGTTTGTGTGTATGTGTTTCTGTGGAGTAATGATTTGCAAGCTAGTCTCACAAACCATTACTACTACAGAGCCTCTATAAAGTGCCCAGACAATGGAACCATGATGTCTCAAAGGAGAAAGGTAAGACCATTATCATCAATCATTATAGTTATGTTAATGTGTCGAAAATCTTACCTGCACAGTTGATTTCATCTTCTGATGTGATTGCACAATGGTTAAGAATATTGCATTGTGCTTCTTTAGGAAGGCATAAGGCATTGTAGTTATTTTGGTTGCAGGAGATCTCATTGGGAAGACATGCTGTTAAGAAAAGAAAGAAAAAAACATGGCTAAAATATGAAGATAGTTTTATACCATAGAGCGAGTACAGAGGAAAACCACCAAGATCATTCTGAGGCTGGGAGATATATCTTACACTGACAGATTAAAACAACTTAATCTAGAGACCCTGAAATACAGAAGAAAATGTGTTGACCTATTGGAAGTCAGAGATACTGATGTTCATTGCCCAAAATTCCCTGATAAGAAAATGCTGACTTCATC
Source organism: Architeuthis dux (assembly GCA_006491835.1). Classification (NCBI taxonomy): domain Eukaryota; kingdom Metazoa; phylum Mollusca; class Cephalopoda; order Oegopsida; family Architeuthidae; genus Architeuthis; species Architeuthis dux. Next base: position 141,281 of record VCCN01002362.1, read on the forward strand.
TATCTGCAGTAAAACCAGAGGACAGTCATAAACTACAAATTCAGACCTCCACTGGTGTTAGAAAAATTTCTTTTCTGCAAGAAGCATGGAACACCCTAAGTGAAAAGACGGTCACATCCGATGAATATCAATGTTTTTAAAAATAATCTTCTGATATCGGCCACACCAAATTTAACTACCAATTTTCTAAACTGAAGCTGACTTAATAATGCAATTAACTGCTGTCAAAAAAGCCTATTTCAAATGCATTCAAGTACAATTAGTATTATTCGGTTTGTTTGTATGTATGATCGTTATGCTTTTCTTCCTAGGATCAGAGTGTAGTATCTGCCCGATCCCTGACCCTTCTAAGCTGGAATCACTTATTCTTTCTAACTGAGAAACCTACATAGTAATATTAAGTGGTAAGGAATTGAGAAAAGCGAGTAAAAGAAGGAGGGGTAAAAAGAGTCTGTGAAGAAAGAAAGGTAGGAGGTAATAAAGCTAGAGATATTCAAAAATAAAACCTGGTAGAAAGAAAAAAAATATATATATATATATACATATAGAGAGAGGGGAAGGGATGGAGATGAAAGTAAGACATATAGAGACAGGCTTGCTGGCTGGATATCAAGATGATAATGAACAAAGGATTGAAAGGCAGGTAGGGATGAAAAGCGTCAAGATCGCGATACATTCTTTATGGAGAGATAGATAAAGGAAAGATAAAAGAAAGATAAAAGAAAGGATGTAGTAGAAAGTATTTGTGCATTGCTTATTCTTTTTTCACATATGAAACTGATCCATGTTTATAGAACATTTAGATAAAAACATGGACAGGCAATGAAGATTGTAAGGGATAAGGGAGAGAATAAGAAGATACAGGCAAAGGGTGAGAAAAGAGCAGAGGCAAGAGATAATGGATAATCTTAGTTGTCAACACCCGTGGAATTTCCATGGGTCATCTAGTAGTAATAATCAACATTAATAAATTTACATGTTAAAAAAGATAATGAAAAAAGAAAGTGTCTGAAGATCGTTTAAATACATCTTTAAAGATGACTTTTCTGTTTAATTACTGATGGCCGATGCGAAAAGCATAACTACTATAACACCATGACTGCTGTCAGGTGTTTGTTGACTGTGCTGACTCTCTAGAGCCCTCATTGGGGATCAAGCTTACTGCCAATGGCGTGCGAGATCAATATTCCAACCAATGTACTACCATGAGTGCTCTAAGATATTTGTTGGACTTCACTAACTTAGTGAAAGACTAAATTTATAGAGTACTTAGCAAAGATCAAACTTACTCTAAATGGCTTTCGGAACTAGTGTACTAACCACTGTATGAAATCAAGGAATGGATAATTTTATATCTGACAGAATATAATTATAAAGACAATTATTAATTAATTAATAATTAATTGGGAACCCATATATTAGCGATTGCTAAATGGGTGATCTAGATCGTATAAATGAATAAAGAAATGAGCGCTGTGCGGGGATCGAACCTGCGTCCACCTTGGAAGTAACCATAAAGATCAGGACCACATATAGGTTGCTTCCAGGGTGAACACAGTGTTTGATCCCCGCATGTCGCTTGTTTCTTTCCAATGTAATTGGAAAAATTGGTTAATCTGATGGTTCCAATTAGTCTCTTTGGAAAAGTGAGAAAAAGTATTCTTTTAAGAATAGGATTGGTAACTTACCATTGTCAGAACATTTGCCATTGGATATGTGAATATCATCAAGATTAACGATACTGTCTTTAGAATTTTTCAGTATGAATTTCAGGCTAAAATTACCAATGATGTTTATAGTCAGCAGTGCCATTTTCCAGGTGTCATCCATGCTTTGTTTTGGCAGAGACCATAGCAGAATGGCAGGATTTCCTTTATTAACCTCGTCCATCAAGAAGACATCCATGGTGCTATATTGTGCCTTCAGGGCTTGGTAGTAGAAGCGAACACAATGTGGCTGCTTAACTTCGAACACTGGAGTCTGCAGAAAGCCATTTTCAGCATTTCCATAAATATAACGGCCTAAGGAAACAAAAAGAATTAAGTGAACATCAAAGACTATTAAAGGGACAATCATTTAAAAAAAACTTTAATCCAGCTAACAACAAAATAATATTCAGGAGTTTCATGAAGCGAACGTCAAATATTATTAAAGGGACAATCAATTTTAAAATGTTTTTTAATGCTATCTGTTCAGTAATGTAAAACTGCTTTATAACAAAATAAAAATCAGGAGTTTTATTGGCTTGAAATTTTTAATTAAGTGAATATTAAATATTTTTAATAAAGACAATATTTTAAAAAGTTTTTAATCCAATTACACCACTTGTTTTACAAAACTGCTTTACAACAAAGCAAAAACATGTATGTTACCTGTTACCTAATTAGTTTGCTAGTCAAGAAATTCTGTTACCTGGTGGTCCTCCATGGGTGTGGTCAAATTTGGGTAAGCGATGATCGAGAATGTCAGGGGTACTCCATGTCCAGTTTGCCATTTTATAGCCACACAAAAATGTATCATCAAAAGTACAGCTCACAGAAGTAGCTGAAAATAAAACCAGAAAACATAAAATTCAAGATAAGTTCAAAACAAATCAGCTAAACCCTCTTTTGTAAAATCAAAGAAGTGATGTAATGCAGACTTTCAAAAAGGGGCAGAAACACATACACACACACACACACACACATATATATAGATATATATATATATGTAAGTTTGGTTGAATACGACAGACAAGGAAAACCTTTTCATCTTTTTGGTTAATTTTTCTTGTTTACGCACAAGAGAACGTATGTTCGGATTCAAATTATATAAATAAAGTCCAAACAATATATCGGAATGAACGCTTTTGACTGTGCGTTCAGTCATTTTCAAGTTCATGAAATGTTATTGTTTGCACTGTTTTTAAATAGTGCCAAATATTTATATACATATAATTAAATATTTTAACTCAAAATTCTGGTTGGAGATGACAATTGATGTATTAATTGATCCTTAACTCTCAAATTCATACTACAGAATTCAAATAGTAATTCAAGGGGAGTAACTTTTGATTAACTTTTGATGCACTTTTTTGTAATTTTTTTCTTTTTCTTTAATTCAATTCATCACAAAAGAGTTCCATTTTTTAAAATTCTATTAATTGAAGAGTTCCACAGCATTTTCAAGCAGTTTATGAATCTAAGAGTTAAACATAGGCTGGGAGTAAAATATAGATGTGACATAAGTGATATAATATCAGTTATTATTTTATTATATTCATTACCATAATTTATGTTTTATATATAAATTTGCTGACTTGCCTGAAATTCCCAAGATCTACAAGTACACCATTATTTGCAGGATTAAAATAAAATTTCTCTGACCTATTAAACGTTATTTATGAACATTTAGAGTAAAGGTGGACAGTTAATCAGTGGGAATATTGGTAGCTCACAAGAAGGTATTACTTACTGCAATGCAAGGTTTCATCACTTCCATCAGGACAATCAGGGTTTCGATCACATAACAGTTCTTCATCAAACAGGCATGAATTATCTTTACATCTAAAGTGACATTCTGAAAAAGAAAAGGAAATATATTGA
>VCCN01002362.1:159148-172794 GCA_006491835.1 Architeuthis dux
CTCTCTCTCTCTCTCTCTCTCTCTAATTGGCAAACTAAGTTTGAATTACAGTTGAGGCTGATTATGTTCACTTGGCATTAATGCCCTTGGGAAAGCCAAGAATCCTCTTCTTCCTGTTCTTTGTCTCATCACAAGATATCTTAACAAAATGTCTTGTCATTGGTATCTACAATAGTTGATGGAAAAGAGAGTGATTGAGTGAGCACTAGGGCAAACTACTGACCCATAACTACCTTACCTTTCCAGACAGTAACAACAAAAATCTGTTAACCCCATAGGCAACCGTAACAGGGTTCAATCAAGAGAGTGGATGAGTGAGCACTTGGGCAAGCCATTCATCCATAACTACCTTACCTGCTCAGGCAGTAGCAACACAAAGCTGTTACACCCATAGTCAGTCAACCATGGCAGGAGCAAATAATATATATAATTTATACTTAAGTAGAGGTTTACCTATTTATGAATAATGGGAAAACAAACACCCTCAGCCTTAATTCATAAGGACTTACTTTATTTCACGGTGTTGAAGATGCTATTTTCCCTTGAAATAAGTCTCGAAAATTAATCTCCATCCTACAGGTCAAGGGTTACTTTTTCAAAGGCCTATCCTAAACCTAGAGGAAGGTAATCGATGCTAAACAGTAATCTGAACTCCTGTATATGACCTCTGAATGAAATGTATAAATTATAGTTAGTATAAAATAAACAAAAGTATCATAAATAAAGAAAAAAATATACGTAATCACAAAAATGTATTCCCATATCGTTATGCTATGGTAGACGAGCCAATGGATAGTGGTAATTCTGATGTTGTGTATCAATATTACTGACATTTTCACTCTTTATTGGTCGCTAGTTTGACTGCCAAAAATCGCTAAATGTTTTAAAATAGCCAAATATGTCTAAAAACCACCAAAAAGACGCTAAAAATCGTCAAAAATAGCCAGAAAATGGCCAAAATGTTTTAGGCGCAAATGCGCTAATTTAGCGTTTTTTGCACTGGTCATGATACAAATATTTTAGTGAAGGTAAAATCCACTGCTTGGCCGAAGACTAAATTGTGGAACTGGAGTATTGTAGTGTAAGCAGGGGTGCCAACTCAAAAAATATTTTCGCCCTAGTTTGACGGCCAAAAATCGCTAAATGTTTTAAAATAGCCAAATATGTCTAAAAACCACCAAAAAGACGCTAAAAATCGTCAAAAATAGCCAGAAAATGGCCAACATGTTTTAGGCGCAAACGCGCTAATTTAGCGGTTTTTGCACTGCCAAAACCAGAAACGCGCTAAATCGGCAACACTGAGTGTAGGTACAGCTCTATCGTGGGTACTTACTGGTAGGTGTAGTATTGTCGCGTAAAAATTCAATGGGGTCGCGAGTGCAATTGAGAAATCTTTTTATTATTATATATTCTAGCTTTAGGATCATTATTTGCTAGTTATGGCAATTTTTCCTGCAAAAAATAAAACTTTGCGATAGTTGTGCGATTTGCTGTGCAAAAATAAACAAGCACAACCTTCTCACTAAATTCTTTCTGTTTGTAATAAATTTATATTTCAAAATTGAGAAATGTTAGTTTTTATTGTTTTTGTAAAAGAAAAATGATGAGGGCTGCGATGAATTTCGGCACTTTCTTTTGCCTGGGGCCTGCTGAGGGGGAGAAAAGATTTTATTTAAATAATTTTATATTAACGCTAATTTGGAATTTGATTTTTCTTCGGAGGAAACGTTGCTTTTGAGATGATTTATTTCGATTCTTTTAAGAACAGAATTTTTTTTGTATATATTTTGTATTATTTTTTAAAACTCAATTTTTTCGTTTATTTTATATTAACAACGTTGATTTTGATTTTTTTAAAAACTCAATAGCTGCTGCTGATTCTTATTTATTTGTATTCTTGACCGAAAAAAGAATACCTAATTATTTTTGCTAAAAGAAAACAAACTAAACTACGTATTTATTTTTGTTATGTGAATAATTTCTTCCTGTTATTCCGAATCGCCCATTTCGCGAAAGAAAAAAACCATACAATTTAGTTCCCCTGGAAAGAATAAATAATACATAGTTTACTTTTCTTAGAAGGAGAAGGAGAAGGAGAAGGAGAAGGAGAAGGAGAAGGAGAAGGAGAAGGAGAAGGAGAAGAAGATTTTTACGCGTCTGGTCTTTCGTAGTGAAAATCGCCAATGGTTGATTCAGTGTTGACTATTTAGCGAGTTTCGCGCTAGATTCAGCGCGTTTCTAGTTTTGGAAGTGCAAAAAGCGCTAAACTTTTAGCGCTTTTTGGCAATCAAGCTAGCGCGAAAATATTTTTTGAGTTGGCAACACTGGGTTGAAAATGTGCGAAGTCAGAGAAGGGCAACAAATTTCTTTTAAAAAAAGGGGGTTGCGATTCATAAAGTTTGGGAAGGCCTGGTCTATAGCATGTATCTGTTTGTTGTATCTCCCCTGATGATGCTTTGGCCCAGGGAATAGGGAGCAGGCGACAATACTACAGTAGGCTAGTGGTAAACTTTGGGTGTAAACTTGCCATGTCTCTATATTGTAAGAGAAAGAGAACTATAAGTGGTCAAGAGGATCTACATATGGCTAATCCACCAACAATCCATCTTGGTAAGGTAGGTGAATGAGCTGAGACTGTAATTTTATGTATATTCTCTTTTTTGTAAAGTTTGCAATAGTGAAAAGTGAAAAGTGAAAATTTGGATGTGTCCTCGAAGCTGGAGTGTACTCGATGCCAGGACATATGGCATTAAAAGATATTCCTTTAAAAAGATATTCTTCTCTGCTTGATTAATACTTCAGCTTTTAAATTTGAATAACAAAGTTGTCTATGGCTAAATACTGGTTGTAGTAACTAAATTCCAATCTTATTAAATGAGGAGCGGGTAGCCTAACGGAAAATGGAATCATACCAGTTAATTGTAAAGATACTGAAAATGTTAAGCACACATAGATAGGTAGGTACAAAGAAATATATCAATAGTCTGGCACAAGAACACAATAGTGTTGCACCCAGTGAGGATCAAACTAGTAATGGCTTTCAAGATCAACCCATTACCAATTGCTCCACAATGAATGAATGAATGGCTTTGGGGGTGGTTTTCCACAGCATTTGGACCATAGACGGCGGGACCAATGTGCGGAGTAAACCTCCTGCCTGAGCAGTGTAGTTTTAAGGTGAAGTGCGACTTGCCCACCCTTTAAATCATGGGTTACATCCTATGGGCCACCTGAGTGGCGCGGATAGAGGCAGGGCCTATAGGTCATAGGTTTGACAGCAATGTCCTTCTCCTGACAGATGCCCGAGCTAGCTATGGGAGTCTGTCACACCCTTGCGGGGATGTTCTGACAGTAAGGCTGAAATGTGGTTAGGCAGAACGTGAACATCCCGTAGTTGGTAGAAGCCTGAGCTGGCTATAGAGTTCTACAGACCCTTTGAAGGAGAATCAGGACAGAATGACTGTCTGCAACTTTGATCACTGATTTTCATGATATAAAGTTCCCATTAATATGTAGATAATACTTACATTTTACACTTGGCAAGAAGCAGAAGTTAAGGTCATCCGTTAGGTTTTCACAATCTATTAGAGTTGCAGCCGTGCCACAATCATCTTTGATAGCTGAAAAACAAAATCATCAATGTTTGTATTATTAAAGAACAAATCGATAAATGTTTGTGCGTTCAGAATTTAAAAATATAAGGGACTCTGATATACAGTACTCTGGCACAATGCCACAAAAAGAAAATGCAACTTAATCGTTTTCTTTTCTTTTTAGGCTTCCATACTTTAAAATTATGGATGTTAGCTTTTGGTGCAGACTAACAGAAAAGACATTTGTTATTAAATTATCAACAGGATTATTTACTTTGACAGGTGCTTTTGCATGAAAACTTTGTATCTAGGTCTTCACACTTGGGAAACATCATTCCACACATGTAGTGAGTAATAAGTGGGGAGCAGCCAGTGTTTATGATTGGAATAGCAGTGTTCTTGAAGCGTTTTCTGGCAGCATTCTGATCCATATCACCAAATAAGTTTGGAGTCATTATTCGAGAGTAACCGGTATCAATACACATTTGTTCTTGGAGAGCGTAACAGGAATCTACAAGAAAAGACAAACAGAGAACACATTGTGTAAAATAAGCATGAAAAATCCATTGTTGTTCGATATATTTTTAGGATAAGAGAAATCTTTTGTTTAATAATCTGGTAAAAATATTGGTTCATTAATGACATTCTTATGTGTGTATGTAATAGGAGGTGCAGTTGGCCTATCAGTTAACAGCATGGAGAATGGAATCAGTTCAAACTCCGGCTTAGACAGTTTGCGCTCACTTTGCACTAATGGCCTTGGGAAAGGCATAAATCCATCTCTTCTCATCCCAGCTATGGGTAAACTAGAAGGGCAGACTGGGATCTTCAGTCTTGGTTGGCAACATGTCTAGGAGATGGACAATTCTGAATTCAAGATGAAAGAAAAACTAGTCAAATATTCATTGTAATGACAATGCTTCATTTAAGAATTTGGGACAACTTAAGACTATTAAGTCTTATCAAGTAACAAAAATAAGATGAGTAAAAAAACTAGTAAAAATTTATATTACTATATTAATTTTTGTCTAAGATATTCAGGCAATTTAAGACCATTGCATCTATAATTACAGTTGTAAACAAGTAACAAAAATAAGATGAAAGAAAAACTAGTCAAAAATTAAAAATAATGCTAGTGACTATGATCCTTACTCCATGCTCCACAGTTATGCCAGACTGCACTAATCTTGGTGAACATCTATCTCTTTACACATATATACATATCTATCTATATGTGATGGCATGAGAATATGTAAGATAATTTGATGTATGTTTTGAAAAAAACTCAAGATGCATAATTTAACAATAGAGTAATTAAATTTAGATTACCTGGACCAAGTTCAGGTGTTGTAGTCTTTGGTACAGTTGTGGTGGTTTCAGGAGCTAAAATGAAATATAGATAAATTAGAACTTCAGTACCTTACTATTGGAAGAAAAATATAGCCACGATAAACTAGTTTAAAATGTATAATTATATATGATTTATTAGGTTGGCCATATCTGAGCATTAACAAAAGAAGATATTCCTGGTCAACATCATTAAAAAAAGAGGACATTCCTGGTCACCATCATTCAAAAAAGAGGACATTCCTAGTCACCATCATTAAAAAAAAGAGGAAATTCCCAGTCACCATCATTCAAAACAGAGGACATTCCTGGTCACCATCATTCAATAAAGAGGACATTCCCGGTCACCATCATTAAAAAAAAGAGGAAATTCCCAGTCACCATCATTCAAAACAGAGGACATTCCTGGTCACCATCATAGTTATCAACACATGTAAATAATATAGCAACAGTATGTATAATGTAAATGCAATGAATCTTCTACAGAAAATGTTTTACTATATAAAATCAGGATGAAAGGGATTGTCGGTGATTGGAATCGGCAAACTGAGTTCAAACTCCATCTAGGACAGTTTGCGTTTTCCTCACAATGCTCTTGAGAAAGACTTTTCCCCCAGCTATGGGTAAATAGGAGGGCAGTTATAGCCCTTTAGCCCTGTAAGGCAGTCCCTCTTGGGCATTGGACTAGCACCCTAGCCCCGTAAAAACCCACAATTTAAAAAAAAAATAAACATAAACATAAAATTGTTCTTATAAAAAATAAACATAAACATAAAATTGTTCTTATAAAAAACAAACATAAACATAAAATTGTTCTCATAAAAAACAAACATAAACATAAAATTGTTCTTATAAGAATAATATTAATAACAATAAAAAAATTACCTTTTGTTGTTAGCTTCTCAGGAAGGAAGCAGAATTCTGGGTCATCAACTAAAGATGTACATGGAACTATTGCAGCTTCTTGTCCACAATTTTCTTGAACAACTGAGAACAAGAAGAAAAGAAACAGACACTAGCAATATGAAAAATAATAATCTTTTGTATGTATATTGTTTGATTAACATTTTCTATTTTAATTATACTTTTCATACATTATAGTTTATATAGATAACAATGAGTATGCCTACAACTTGGGTAATGTTCCTGTTTTTGAGAGAGTCAAGGCATATGTATCAATGCTTACCATTTTTCATAAGGCCCATTTCAAAGAGGTGCAGAATGGGATAATGATTACTGGCACATAAAATGAAATCTAAGGAAAAATGGAAGCAGGAAGACTGTGTTGCATCAATCTTCTAAGTATTGAGAGTCTAACCGCTTTGAAAATCAGCATTTAAAATCCTGTACCATATTTCCCAACATCCAAGATGCTAATTCTTTCCCCAAAATAAGTCTAAAAAATGTACCCTGCATCTTACAGGCCAAGAGTTACTTTTTTCATAGGCCTATCCTAACCCCAGAGGATAGTAATCTATGCTAGACAGTAATCTGAACTCCTGTAGAAGACCTCTGAACGAAATGTAAAAATTATAACTTGTATAAAGTATTAAATGAACAAAAATATCATAAATAATTTTTTAAAAAATATAAGTAATCACAAAATTCAATATACTATGATAGACAAGACAACGGTCTAGTAGTAAAATAATCTCTTACTAACCTTGACAGGTGCTGTTGCATGAAAACTTCGTTGAACTTCCATCACATTTTGGAAATATTAACCCACACAAGTAATGTAGACTAAGGGAGGAACAGTTTTGGTTAAGAATTGGTTCTGCAAGTCTCTTGAAAGTTTTCATGGCTCCTTTTAGATCTTGGTCATTAAAAACATTTGGGAATGCTGTTCTTTGATACAGACCGCCACATGGTGTTGAAGTTAATAAAAAACACATGTCTGAAAATAAAAATCAACAGTAAATTCTCATGAATTCCAAACAGTTATCAATTCAATCAATTTTTTTGACTATCCTCGTTTGAAAATATTTTAGATGAAGCATTTTCACTATTAATATTATAAAGTCTTGGGATTCCAAATCTATTTGGGCCCATGAAGGAGGCACTCAGAGGACAGCGGTTCTCCAATGATGAGGTGGTTATACATGCCCTCCTTCAAAGGTGGAATACCACGATTGACAAGGGAGGAGACTATGTTGAGAACTAGATTTGCAATCCTGTGGCTTTTATGTTCATTTTGTTATGCTTTGTGTGCTCCTATTATTAAATCTGTTGTAATTAAAGAAGAACAGGCATTACTTTTTGACCGACCTTCGTACAACAATATAAGTTATTCAATGTGACAATGTCACTTTACTAAAGTTAAACCTAGGGGCCCAGGTAGTAGATAATCTATCACTGATTCGACTGCCCATCTTTCATGGATGTTGCCATAACCACTTTGGAAGGCTGGAAGAATCAATGATTAAGTGGAGCATCTGTAATCATTCTGCTATCACCTCCTCACTGATTCTCTATGCCATCTTTGTTTAAGTAACTTATTCACTGATCACCCCTTTTTCCAATTTTTTAATTGATCACCCGCAATACAGCATATATGGATGACTGTGATTCATAATTTCCCTTGGAATGCTAGTAACTATTATTTTATTATACTCTGGGTCAATACACTCTTCAATGTCAATCCTTGCCTCTATTTTTTTGGCTTTGATCGTTGTTTTCTCCTCTGCAGTTTTGTATGTACAACATTAGAGCTTTTCCCACATTAAAATCCTTATTCCCGTCTCGTGTGGTAGTTGTTTAATCTTTGCCCATCGATACCACGACTGACGTGTGTCTAAAGACATTATTACGCTGTAACACAAGCTCATTCTCCAACCTTCTTCTGATGGAATTTTGTATCCTGTCTATTGTGATTTGTTTGTCACATTGCTGTAGATGGGTCAGAGAACAACAAATATTCATTTGAAAGATAGGGTAAAGATTAATTTAAAATTAAAACAGGTTCGGTTAGTCACTCACTAGAAACCATCGCGTGACAAACATCTTTTAACGGCATGCTCTGTCAGGGGTTATCAATTAAAAGATTGGAAAAAAACGGGCGACCAATGAATAAGTTACTTCTCTTGTGTTTTGTTGGGTGGTGATCGCTAAAAAATGTCCGAATTTCCAAAAAAACGGGCATGAATGTTGCCAGATATAAACTAAGGGACCAATTCACGATAAACATTCATTGTAAATTGCCCCCTCGCCCCAACTAACAACTTATTCGGTAATTTTCAAAAAACAAAAAAAAATGTTTTTCTAGATATGATAAAGAGTAAATGTTGAAATTTTCAGCCCTAAGATTTAGAATAATAAATTAACAGGTAAATTTGTTCTCTCTTTTTTGAATTGAAACTAAGCATTACAAATATCTATATTTAATAAGCTTAGTACAGCTGAGGGCCATAATGTAAGATACCCAGTAAGGATTGAACTAGTAGTAATAAAGGAGGATAAAAAATGTTACTCACATGTTATATTGTGTATCAAATTCAAAGCCATAGTCAGAGATATTAACTTAAACTGTATCTGGCCCAAAGCAAGCTTTGGGCTTTTAAATGACAGGAAGTATTAACAGTGAATTTAATGAGAAATAAATTCTTGCCAAATTAAGTATAAGGATTTAAAGAAAGCAAACAGAAAATTAATAAAGGTGGTGGAGTAGCTAAATGGGATTTTAAGAGAGGGTCCACTTGAAAAGGTATTAACAGAACTTGGTTTTACAACAATCAGTATTCACACACACATAGAAAGACACACAGGCAGACAGACACTCACAGGTGAGGATAAAGCAGAATTTCTAGCCTCCTGACTGCCCAGAGCAATGAATCTAGTTCTTAATGTTGTGACTATCCAAGCATATCCTCTATGTCTTTTTCTTTTGTATATATATATTAATATTGTATACCTTTAGCCATGCCCCTTTGAGGAGGCTTTGACATCCTGTTTTTCTCCCTATTTGACTTGAAACTTGAAATGTGATAAAACTGGACAGGTATCTTCAACAATATTTGTCCATTGTTTTGGCAATATTAAAAAAACACACACAAAGCAGTTTCCGGAATATAAGTAACTTGTATCAATTTATGACACAAACAATAATTTTCACCATATAATAATCTACTTTAACTGCTGATTTCAGTAGAATAATTATTAAAATTTAATGCATTCTTACTTTCTATTAGTAAAAGTATTCATATAAAAGATTACATTGGTTGGTTAATATTGCTTTAAGCTTGGTGTAAAACTCGAGTAAAGATGTGGTTTTCAAAATGAAAATATTCAAATAAGCTTACAGAAACATTCTGATAATAATAATATTTGGTCTGTACCCTCAATCAAATCTTATATCTATAACATTTCAAGCAGTTCACTGGGTGACATTGTGAATACCAACTAATGATAACAGTGGAATGTACAGTTTTTGTATACAAAATTATAACAGCTTCCAAATATGAAATTTGTGGAAAAACAATTTCTTCATATGAATACAGAGATAAGGTGTGAAAAGACTGGTTGGAAAGGACTAACATCAGCAACCTATTCCTTTTATTTATTTTATTCATAGGAAAAAAAATGGTGATTAATAACTTCCAAAAAGTACAGCTTGGCCACTGTCAACAATGACAGTGACATATACAGACCACATTAAATATTTTGATTTTCATTAAAGGAAAATTTACCATGTTTCCCAGCCTCAAAGACGCCCCCCCCCACCACCACCTGCCAAAAAAATTAGGCCTAGAAAAGTAATCTGAACTCCTGTATATGACCTCTGAATGAAGTGTATAAATTATGCTTTGTATAAAATAGTAAATAAACAAATGAATCATAAAAATTCATTCTTGTATCAGTATACTATAGTAGACTAGGTGTAAACTTTGGGTGTAAACTTACCGTGTCTCTGTATCGTAAGAGAAAAAGAAAAAAGCAGGCTATAAAGTAGTCAAGAGGATCTAACCATTTCTAGACCACTCACAAAACATTTTGGTTAGGTAGGTGAAAGTGGCGAGACCATAATTTTATATTTATTCTTTTTTTTCAAAGTATATCAATTCAAAATTGGGCTGCCTCCATGGCCTGATTAACCTATACCAGGGCCCCTAGGCTATTAGCAATATGGAGCTCCATCTTGAACTGTCCTCCCAGTATTGCAATCTGTCAATCGTGTGAATAAAGTGGATTGTTATATGCTAATGTGTAATATATTCATTCCATTTTTTAAAGAGATATTTGTTAGGACATTTTTATTAAGTTTTAAGATATTATTATTATTATTATTATTCCATATCAGGCTCCAGCTATAGTGAGTGCTCAGACTTCACATCAGGGAATGTTCTTATTTTGACAGTTTTATTGTTTAATTAATTTTCCCTGTAGTAGTAGTGATACATTTCTAAATTGCTATTTATTTTGGGACCCCTTCAATGTCTTGGGCCCTACGCCGTGGCATAGTTTGAGTAGAGGCTAATCCGGCTATGGTCCTGTCAAAAATAAAAAATATGAATATACCAGAATGTTTACCAGCCCCTGTTAACTATGGGGCCCTAGGCTTAAGCCTACTCAGCCTTATAGTATAATCTGGCCCTGGGTGCATCCTTGAGTCTGTGAAATACAGTACATACTTAAATGCATAAAAATGTTTAAAAAGTGCAAAGGAAGAGTGTTAACATTAAAATAGTTTGTCTTTGTAATAAAAGACATGGAAATTACCTTGTGTAGTAGTTTGTAGTGTTGTTGTTATGACAGGTACAGTGACTGAAAAACACAAAAAAGTGGTGTAACTACAGGAATCTGTTTAAAATTACATATTATAAAAAACTGAAGAAAATAATACTGATAATTATGTGATATTGTATTCACCACGATGCTGAGTGCTTTTTAGATTTTTTCAATTCATGAATCATCTCAGGTTTGGTTATATACTTTAATATGTTATTGATAAAATATAAGGAATGTTACTGGAATTCCAGAACAAGCTTTGCTTGTATATCATCATGCAAAATCTAACCTTTTTTGTTGACATGTAACTTAAATTCATCCTTGTAGAATACCATATGCACAATCAATTAGAAATATCAACATTTTATTTAGGGATCAACTAGGAGCCACCAGTGATTCCTGTTTTCAATTGCATAACTGCTCTGTCAATGGTGTATTAGGCTCTGCTTTCATGCTCAGGACTGACAACAGTTAAACTTCACAGATTGTCTAACATTTTAGTCAGTTTCTTTTGGATATATATATATATATATATATATATATATATATATATATATATGCATGTATGTGTGTGTGTGAGTGTAATTATATATATATATATATTTGTGGGAATCAATTTTAATGGTTCATTACAAGCGGTACTGCTGGTTTCACATATAGATTTTTATAATTCATAGTTCATTATGAAAATCTATATGTGAAACCAGCAGTACTACTTGTAATGAACCTTTAAAATTGATTCCCACAAATATCCGCTCTGCCTTTGTATTGAGCTCTCTTCGGATCATAACTAAGGTCTACAAGGATATTGATGCATAAGTGTATCATACATCCAATATTACCTATGACATAAAAATGAAATTAGAAATAAAAAATGTTTTTGCATACATGTTGTGGATCTGGTGAAGAAACCACCATCAAAATTACCTTGAGTACCAACAAAGTGCATATTCATGACTAAGAAGTTAATCTGGATTTGATAAAACAAAATTGTTCTTCAATTGTTAATGATGGTCTTTGGAGCTTTCTTGTTCTGATTAATTTTGTGTTGTCGAATAATGCTTACCTTTTGTGGTTGGTATGAGGTCTGGTAGGAAACAGTATTCCTTGTCATCTGTAAAGTAATCACACTGGAACAATGTAGCCCCAGACCCACAATCTCTCTGAATTGCTGTAAAAAGAAGCAAGCAGTATGTATTGATAGAAAAGAAAAAATTGCTAATGTCACTATAATTCTCTTATAAAAGAATTCTGCTTAAGTTAAAAAAGAAAACAAAAATTCAAACATTAAATGATGATGATGATGATGACGATGATGATGATGATGATGATGATGATCATCATCATCATGATCATCATCATCATGATCATCATCATCATGATCATCATGATCATGATCATCATCATCATCTTTTTTTTTTCCGTATATTATTCGGTTGCCTTCCACCAAAAACACGCGAATATAATTGAAACACTAAAAGGGGGGCGGGGGGGAGAGACAATCTTAACAAATACAGAGTTCATGTGAGAAAAGATAGAAAAGGGTTTCACTATTGAATTGAGAGAGTTTTTCTGAGTATGTGAGCAGTGCCCATTAGCACTATCTTTTGTATCTCAGCTAAAGATGGGTTTCCTGGGATTTTTTTATTATTATTATTATTATTATTACTACTCCATCTTATTGTTGTCAACAACAACAACAACAACAACAACAACAACAACAATATATATATATATATATTGTCAAATCCACATACAGCGCTGTATATATATAGTCTGTAGAAACGTTTTTGTTTTTTTGTAACTGTTTATTTCTTGTAACAGTTTAAACATTTCCAAAAAACCCTAATAGTACATGACAAATCTCCCGCTTTGCCTTGCCCATTCTGAAAAATGTCCGCTATCCCACTTGCAATATACCTGCCCCGATCCACCCCTCATCAATGCACTGTCTATATATATGTACGTAGAGAAGAAGAAGAAAAAAAAACTTTTGGTTTGTTCATTTCGAATTAACTACTATTTCTGTAGATGTTATATTATAATTAGCTAATGTAGATCACACTTATTATAGGGGATCATCAGCTGTCTACCATGGACCTGTTTCAGGGAATGAGACAGTACAGGTGTTTGTTACCATGGATTCTCCCAGCCGTGTAGATCGGCACACAACTGTCCACCTATTTGTACTTGTGTGTCTAAGTATGTACACATCCATTTGTACATGCGTGTCTAAGTATGTACGCACAGAAGTGTGAAACGTATATATATAAAAAAAAATATATATACAGAGAGAGAGAGAGAGAGGTGGGGGATGAAGATTTGGAAAAGGCTGAGGAATACATTTACTTAGGTCAGTTGATTAGAGAAAGACCATGAAAGTGAGATAAAACGATATATAATGAAACATAGGAAACATAAAGGCAAAGTTAAATGTACAATGAATGTATAATACCAGCTATGGACTTACAGATGAGAAACATGGAAACTAACAAAATCACTTAATCACAAAATCACTTGAAAGGTAAAAGATATCATAGAAGTAATTAAGTGACAAAAACAGAGGCGGGCAGGGCACATAGCAAGAAAGAAGGACAACAGATGGTGCAAAAGGTTAATTGATTGGTGGCCAAGTAATAGCAAACGCAGTAGGAGAAGACCATACATAAGATGGAGAGATGAGATAAGGTTTTCCGGTAAGGCATGGAAGAGGTTAGTGCAGTCACTGTCAGCATGGAAGGAGCTGGGAAATTTCTTTGTCCAGCAAGGGACCTAAAATTGATGATGATGATGATGATGATGATGATGATGATGATGATGATGATGATGATGATGATGATGATGATGATGATGATGATGAGGAGGAGGAGGAGGAGGAGGAGGAGGTTCTCATCAATTTCTGCTTACCTTGACAAGTACTTTTGCATGGGTAGTACATGGTTCCTTCCACACATTTTGGGAAAATCAAACCACACATATAGT